>CAEGAF010050686.1:0-45027 GCA_903067075.1 Micropoecilia bifurca
ATTGCTAAGTGATGGCTGAAATGCGTATCTTTTTCCACCGGTGGCATTTGAGGCTTTGCATTTGTTAATGAGATTAAGGCTAGTGTGGTGTCACAAGGGCACTTAGGCCTCAAGCTGTATGACTGGAAGCAGGTGGCACAGTTTCTGCGACCTTGCTAATAGGGATTATGAGTCTGAAAAGAGACGGGAAATATTTCATTTATCCTGTTCGAAAATATGCGAGACCGCTGGGCTGTTCATGTGATTATCCGTGCGTTTTGAGCCACATTGCCTCTGGTAGACAATCAAGTTTAATTTAATCTTTGACCTAAAAGCGTTTGTAAGATAGCAGGAAATGTCATTGTAAGTGGCGGGATTTCGTTGAGATGGTTTAATTGCTGCTTGTAAATTGTCTTCTTTCCTCCAATCTTCAGAGATTTTCCTGAACATACCGACATGAGGACAAAAAGAGAGATAATTCAGTGATGTATGTTACCTTTTCAGCCCACTGCATCCTCAACAGGAAAAGTGGAAGCAGGAGGAGTTGATGAATCCTGTAGGTGTGTGAGTCTGACTCTGACCTTTTGTTTCCACCAGCCTACACACAGTCGTCCACGCAGCTCTCTATTGAGTTGCTGCGGCTGCATTCCATCAGGGACTCTGAACGGTCAGAGTACAGCACCTCCAAATAGGATAACATTGTTGAGTAATGTTGTGTGGGCTTGAGTTTAAACAGCATTTGTGGAATGTTAATATTTCTTTGGCAATCTTTTTGAATCTTTTCTTCTATAATATAATGATCTTTTAATCCTGTATTAAATGTGTTCAGAAAGCAAGACAAAAACATGTTGTCATTCCTAAAGTTGGTGCAAAAAATTTTTGAGAACCTTTTTTTTTCTCCTGAAAACCATATGCAAACAATGCATTGTCTTGTTTTATGATGTTCTTTGTAAAAGTGTTGATTTCAGTTGAATCTTGTCATATTTTGTCACGTTACAAATGCAAACTCCTTTGTGGAGACAGACCAACCCTAACCCTAAAAAATGCGACAAGCATATGTGTTTAGGCTTCTTAACAGTGCTACTCTACAACAACTGCTCAGTGAAGGCCTCAAAGATTAGTTAGAGAACATTTATTAAACAACATGAACAGCAAGACTGAACACTGTTCTGCCATTTAACGAACAGTGACAAAAAGAGACATTTTGGAGAAAAAAGCCCATAAATGTCAAGTAAAAAGTCTTGTTTGTTGACCTTCCTATAAGGTAATTTGACCAGAACACAGCAGAAGAATGTGTCCTGGTCAGGTGAGACCAAAAATATATATTTATATATTTATGTATTTATTCTACTTGTTGCAGAAAACACTGCACATACCACAAAAATCTGCATAGTGACACATGGAGCTCAAAAATAAAACCCTTCAGAGCAGTGGTGCACAAACTCAATATCCAGAGGGTCAACTCATTAAGCTGAAAATATTTTCCGGATACTTTTTTAAAAAATTACTAAATGCAAAATTTCATGTCATATATCCTTATTTATCTGCTCAAATAATAAACTAAAATTCTTATGAAATATTCGGATTATTTGTACATAAACCAGCTCATGTACATTTGAGCAAAAGCACATGCATGAATACAATGCGTCTTGATTTTTCACCTTTGTGAAGATATTTTAATCCAATTTAAAGTCAACGATGCAAATTCTATGTAGGAAACGGGATGTGCTTCAAAAACATCCATGGCTGCATTTTCTGCCAGAAGCTAACCATTTCCAGTCATTGCCTGAAATTAAAACATTGAGAACTAGAACATCAAGAGATATATTGATCTGTGTGTGTGTATGTGTATGTGTGTGTGTATGTCTGAAGTCAGTCTGGCAGTAAAGAGGGGGGAAAAATTGCTTTTGAGAAACTGATGGACATGACAGCTTTGTAAATGCTAATACAAAATGTTTTTTTCCTGTTACTGGCAAAGAATTTACATTTAAATTCCAAGTATGAGTGCAGCGGGACTCGGATAACAATAAATGCCCAACGCAGGTCCTACAATTCATGCTACACGGTTTCTGTCTGCTAAGTGACACAGTAATTACACACAAAGCTTAAGAGTTCATTCAGTGGGTGTGAAAGCGTGATGGCTGTAAATGTGGAAGGAATACTGATATTCCAACGTTTTTGAAACCCCTCTTTCTCTTTGTTCAAGCGCCTGCCTTGCTGCCTCCTCCCCACTGCGGTGAAGCAATCTCATTGGAGGACTGCAAAAGTCACGGGTTGACAATCAGGTCTACAGCATGAAGGATTCTAACTGTTGCTAAGGTACTTTGAATGGTGATTTGACCATTACATGAGTTCATTTGCTATCCATCTTCAACCGCCGAATGCTCAGAAATGGTGTGAAACTTGGTCAGAGTGTGAAATCCAGGGATTACTCAGTTTCCCATCAGTGGAGCCAGACATCCTGCTCTGTCACATGCTGTCTGGGGTGTCGACAGCTTCGGGGAACGTTTGTTATTGAGATTTGACCCTCATCGTGTCGGATTCCTTCGTGTTCTGTTTCTTTTTTCTTTTTTTAAGTTCTCTGCCAAGATAAATTTGGCAAAGACACATGCTGTCTACAGGCGTGGCTTTTATAAAGCGAGCTGAAAAAAAAAAACTAGGGTTCACTCTCAGTTCAGAGTTCACAAGGAGAGACGTTGATTCCCTGCTGCAGATCGGAGACGTAAACAGTGACTAGGTTTATGTTTAATTGCATTTTGATTTGCAGTTACACTTGTCATTTTAATACACAGTGAAAGTTCTGTTTTTGGAAATGAAATGTCACGATTACAAATAAGCCTAAATCTTTGCAAGTTATGTTTATAAAAGCTGGTATTTACAGTGCGTTGTAAAACTAGTTTTTGAATTTTCACATTTCTTTGCATTACAACCACAAAATCCAATACAGTTTATTGGGATTTTATTTAACAGATTATGGACATAACACTGGACATTACATTTCCACTATGAGACACAGGGGAGGCTGCATTATGCTGTAGGAATGTTTCTTACAACAGGGACACAAGGCTGGTCAAAGTTGGTATCTATATCTATTTTTTTGTGTGTTTCTATTAATATTTCAAAGCAATCCTGAAAAGAGTACTGACTGAAACAGACTTGAGAAGGTAGAGGTTCTCCTTAGCGAGACAATCACTCAAAACATGCCAGAGCTATGAAATGGTGGAACTGCAGAGAATGATGCCTCTACAAAAGTATTGACTCTTTGGGGGTAAATGCAAAGGTGTGACAAATGCGACAGTCGGAGTTTGCCTTCCTCTTTGGTTTGACAGTCCGGGAGTTTTTCCCCCCACCGTTTGGAGTTGATCCAAGTGAGAAACTCAAACTTGTTTTTTTTTTCTTTCACAACAGACTACTGCTGACACATATAATGGAAATTTTGTTATTGCACCCTGCAGAAGGTGACAGCAGCTTGTGTTGTCTCATCTGTCCTTTGGCCCTCCACCTATCAGCCGTCTGTTGCAGAAATCTACACCCCATCCATGCTCCTTCCTCCCCTTCAGTCAGCTCACCGAGATGGCATCAGCACTTATCTCCCGCTACCTCTCTGGTCTACTAACCTCCTGCTGAAGCTCTAAATTTAGGCTCACCTCACAGACCACACAGCATCATTATGTCTGGCTGCAGAGCGAAGACAAGAGCCGCTGGCTCAGTCTGTGATTCCGGGGGAAGCTCATCATCTATTTCAGCTCTGCGCTGCAGCGTGAGCCAGAGCTGTCTGGAACTGTTGGTATTGAGCAGAGAGAAGCGCCCCAGGCACAATCCATCAAAAGAGGAGGTGTTTGCACTGTGGGAAAAGGCATGAATAATCCATGCTTTCTTTACCCTTTTCTTGTGTAACTCTGCATATCTCTTTACAGCCGGTCTCTGTCGCCTTTTTTGCAAACAACCAATGTGAGAGCTTTTTTTTTAAGGTTTAAATAGAGGTTTTATAAAATGTAGACTTAGGCAAAGACAACAGTGTTTTAATTATGACAGTAATTAATTTATCTTTTACAGAATGTTAGTAGGGATATAGAAGAAAGACGTTCAACTAATGCTTTGTCCACATTTTATTAAAATGTTCAATATTTGTTTCTCTCAAACAAGAGTAAAATTGAGTTGCTTCCAATTTCAACAAGTGTATATCAACCTTTTCTCTTTTTTTAAATTACATTCCTTTAGTTTATGCTGTTAACCATCAGATACTGACAGCTGAACATAACTTCAACTTTTTACACTCATTACAACTCTGAAAAAAATTTAATTAGACATTTTATCACAGGTAAAGTGAGTTAGAACATGAAAAAAGAATCAACAGCTTGAAACAATAATCTTAAAGTACTACAAGATTCAGTCTTAGAGCCATTTTATTCTTTGTCTTCACATAAACGATCTACCAAGGTTTCTTCTTAAACTGCAGCGTGTCAAAGCATGTATGCAAATGATGATGTTCTAGTGAATGATTGGACAGTATTCATCTCTGTTTCCATCTGTTTCAGTGTTCCTAAGACCATGTTTTCCTCACAATATGGAAATATTGGCTTAAACTGGACACTTTGGTTCAGAAAAAAGCTGGACATGTATGTCAATCAATGCATTTCAAACACGATTCAAATGTGCCAAAAACATTGTGGGTTCAATGTAATGTTGTGCCTTAAACCATTAGTTTTTGCCTTGGTAATCATTAGCAGTAAAACCTTTAAATGTCTGAAAGCTTTACAATATATCTGTGTTCAACTTATAAATGCAATACAAATAAATAAATCTGATATTAAGGCAAAAATATTTGGGCTTCCACTCAGTTTCATCTGCAGATGGAGTTCTGGACATTTTAAATAAATCTTTAATTTATTATTGGACCAATGAAAACATCATCAATTTCTATTTGGTCCCTTGGACTAAAGAAGGTCTATTAAATCAGGGAGATACGTTTCAGGTTAAATCAGTCTGAAACCAACTGGATATGCTGTATGAAATACTAATTTTATGGGGGAATCAGGCTTTGGGGACCTGAAGGAACTCCAGTTTATTTATTTTTTTATTATGGTCATAAAGATTGATTTGTGCTGAGGCATTAATGAAGAAGCCTCCTTAGAGGCCTGGTTCATGATCACTGTTTGTGAAAGCTTGGGCTTTTCAGTTTCCTTTATTCCATTTGTTGAAAGCAGAAAGGCGCCTTCAGTCTGTTTCCCGTTTCTGGCTTGGTAAATAATGCAGTGGATGCTGCTGGTCCTGGGATCTTATTCTACAGTATTGGATTAGTTTAATGGACTACTGCCCCTCTGTGGCGGTAATATTGCTGTGCCCGAGTGTCACATTTTTTTACCCCCTTTTCCCCTCTCTGAATCCATGTCCTGAACTCAAGACTCCCTGGGTGTTTTGCCTACCAAATAAGTATTTTGTATATTTTGTATTTATCCCAAATGTTCGTTCTTCTTACAGATAAAAGATGTAGTGGTAACAAATATCCAATTAGATGGAGAAAGAGCTTTAAAGATTATGGATTGTACTGCTTGGAAATCCTTTTATTATATTAAAATAAATTATGACACGATTCAGAAGTTTCAGGTTTTTGTAGCTGACTGGCAGAGATCTTTTGTGTTTGCACACGCGATAAAGTGGGGGATGTCAGTCTGCTTCCTTCGCCAAACTGGGTGAAGCCCAGTGAAAATCCTTCCACAGTGGGGCCACTTACCACTGTCACCCAACATTACTCCAATAACTACCACTCAAGCCAGTTAGGCAGGAAGAGCATCCTCCTCTTCTATTCTGCATCCATGAGCATTATAATCGATGCGCTCTCTGTGCGCTCTGCAGGCTTGGTTGCATCAGAACACCAGCATGGAAACATTGCGCGATTTAGTGATGCCCCACAGGACTCTGAGATTGGAGAACTGCCTGCTGAATAAATGGCATGAAACAATGTGTACAGGTAGCACGCCAAACACAGTAAAAAAGTAAATTACATAATAACTCATAAAACTGTTCATTTTAAGTCTCTATCAAAAGCTTCAGTAGCAGGGCTCTGTCTTACTTCTTACATTATTTTTAAAATGTTGTCACAATACAGTCATAAGTTCCAATGTACTTTATAAAGATGCATGCGGTAGAGCAACACTATATTGGATAACTGAAAAATGGAAAAGTTAGATAAGGATTTCAGCATTATTTAAACAGAAGGCAGCAATGAGACGATGAGAGAAGATAAATGCACAGCAATCCTTGAAGAAAACCTTTTAATGGCCCTAAACAAACAGCAGAATAGTTGTGGTCAAAGCCTGTTGATCTGTTGAAATGCCCCAAAGTCAATACCTAAATTAAATTCAGTTTATAACTTTACAACTGATTTTCACAGATGCCCTTCATGCGAACCGACTTACTTTGAGCTATTTCACAAAGAAGAATGGACAGTTTGTTTATGTTGGCATCCTCTCTTTTTCTGTGTCCTTTTATTTGGTAAATCTGTATTGGGCTTTGTTACTGAAAATTAGAAATATGTCCTTTCAAAAAATATGAATAATACAAATGTACATACAAAATAGACAAACTCTTTCCTTTCATAAATAAAAAAATACATGCATTATGAATGATCAGTGTATCATCATGACTTAATTTGTTGACAGCTTATGTTTGTTGGCATAATATTGCCATTGAGGTTTGTTTTTTTTAATCTCCCAATCTAGTTGATTTGAGTGCTGGCCTCAAATTTGGAGATATCCTGACTGAAGTCTAAATTATTGATGCAAATTTTACTGATCTTACTTTTCTGACATTTTTAGCACATAAATATAACATAATTCCAGATATTGTGAATAGAAGCTCTCAAACCACAACACTGTTTCCAGACAGATTTATTCATGAGTCAGGCCCATCTGGGCCACACAGCAGCATTTCCATTTTTGTCTCTGTTGTGACTACAAATTTTGTAATAAAGGTGGAACGGTGTGAACGGTGCAGCTGAACGTTTTATTTATTCTACTCACTATAATGGATTTCCTAGCTGAGTGTCAGAATCGTAATCTGTAGCAGAGATGGCCGTTCACGCCCAGATCATGTTTCCATTCATGCCCCTGGTGAGCAGGGCCAGCCATTGCAAATTCATATTATCCTGGTAAATGAGGAGCAGCTCTGCATTTGCACACAAAAAAAGAAAAACTTACTCGGTTTAACATAAATGTCAGACAGTGGCTTGTGTGTAAAATATATTTTTCTTTTGTTTTTTGAGTTTTTGAAGCATTAAAATTGCTTCAGGTCATAATACAAAACGGACATTCAGGATAGTAATACTCTCATAAACATTATTTTTGTGTACGTTTGGGTCATATCTTTTTAAAGGGTGTCAGGATTGATTCTTTCGCTTTCACGCTGCATTTCATCTCCCCTCCTCCAGCTCCCACAGCTCACTGCACAGGGCTGACTTCAGGTTTTCTCCATCATGCTCTTTTTGGCTCAATTCAATCAGGTCCCCACCTGCCCCCCACCTCCACCCGCTCCCAGAAATACCTCCAGAAAGACAGCCGGGACCATGTTTCCCAAAAGCTTCCAGATCAAATCAAAAGCTTCGTGTTTCTCTGAGAGAGGATGGGCAGGGCATGGCTGCAGTCCCAGTGTCATGGCTGAAAGCCCGAGTCTGGAGAAGCGGCATGCCTTCCTCCCCTCTCTCAGAGAGCTCTGTTTGTTGCTTGCTTTCACCGTCTGTTACGCCACAGAGCGCCATGCCCACACAATCGTTTTTTTTGCAGGCATTTTTCTGCTCTGACCATCGCTGCACAAGCCTCCCTCAAGCACTCGACACCTCAAAGGGGAAACATGTCATCCGTCTCTCCTCGCACGGCGCTAAAAAGGCCTCAAGTCTCCTGAGGGACTTCTGCTCTTCCTCTGCTGATTGATCTGCTGCACCCATGCATTCATTTATCTGCCTACCTATCTGTCTCTCCTGTCTTTATGCCACATCGTTTGTCTTTCTTGCTCGTTCACTAAGGATGTGTCTCTGTTGCTTTTGTGAGAGATCAATAAGTACCTTAATAGCGAAAGACAACTAATGCACTTTATAAGCATTAATATGAATCCCACCAGGATTGAACATCCTGCTCTCAGTTTGCATTTAGTCTGAATGAGTTGTAATTTCTCCCACTGATCTTTCATTCTGTAATACAAACTGCCCGCTCGTTTTTTTTGTTTTCTTTACCATGCACTTCCAACTCTTTCTCGCTCTACTATTTCAACTGCATCCAACCCCCACAGGGGCATATTGATCGTTCCAGTGCACTAATTGTTCTGCTTTGCCTTAGATGACTCTGTAAACCACAGTCACACCATATCACATACCTCTTTAAAAGCGGAACAAATCAAAAATACGATTGATAACATCGTTATTAACTTGCTTTTTTTTTAACTTGTAAAAACATCACCAGGCATTTTTGAATCTTCTGTGGTATAGAATTAGGCTTTGAATCTGTTTGCCAGCAGCAGTGTTTTAGTGGCTATGCATGCAGGGACTGTTTACACATGCTTTCATGAATATGGGATTAATATGTATGTGTATGTGTGTGTGTGTGCATAAGCTTGTGGGCAAAAGTACAGGTTGTTACTTCCTGCTCTTTCACCATCTGTGCTCAGCTAGGAATCAGGCCACTTATATAGTCTCCATATAGCCACACTTCCCTTGATTGTTTATGCTCGCTTAGCTTTAAAGTCTCCTCATTTTTCTTTCTTTCACAATTTTAACGTAACATCAACCTACATCAATGTATTTAATTGGGATTTTATGACGTGGAAGAAAAAAATCATGTATTTTTCAAATATTTTTTTTACAAATAAATATGTAAAAAAATTAATTTACAAATGTAATTAGCCCTGAGTCTCTTTGGTGCTTTCACTGATGCAAGGATTTTAGGGTTTCCCTCTAACAGTTTTAAATATTCAATGAGTGAAAAGTTTGCTCAATCTTTGGAAAATTGCTCAAACTCAGTGAGACTGAATGGACAGGATTGCTAACTCTAAGTCTCAATTTGGCCTAGGTCTGGACTTTGATTGGGTCATTCTACCATATCAGTAATGACTTTATTTAAACCACTAGGAGTCGTGATAGTCTTGCCCCCAGTTACACGTCTTTTTCAGCCTCTAAGATTTTTTTTACAACTGCTGTTTCTCCTGTTTCTGCAGAAGAAAATCACTCCCACAGCATGATGTGACCACCACCATATTTTGCTGTATAAAGGATGGGTTTAAGATTATCTGAAGTATTCCTTCCCACCTGTTATTTTCAATTGTTTCATCCCTCTAAGATGATCTTCTCCACATGTGTGCTGTGCTCTCTACATGATGTGTTACAAACTGTAGATGGGGCTTTTTTCTGTGCTTGGTTTTCTTCATGACCAATTTTGCTTCCATATGTTAAAATCATGCACTCTTTAATCACAATAGTAAGACTGTATAACCAATTCACATATTTGTTCATTATTAAATAGTATTTTTGACCAAGTAGGTTATGTAGGTATGAAAAACCTCTTAAATATTATTTCACTTATAAAAAAAACTCAAAATATATTATTTTCAGTCAGCAGAAGTTATTTTGAGAGAAAACATTTATCAGAGAATTTCAAATACTTAGAGATTTAGTTTGTACTTCCTGATTTTACAATTCAACATGTACTCCTCTTACACATAATGTGTAGTCATGATTAAAATTTCAGGCGTGACTGGAATTGTCAGTCATAATGATGCACAATTGGGAATCAATAAGAAGCTCAGAAGCCAGTGCCCCAGATGACCTTTGTTGAACCTCAGCCAATGATATTTTGAGTTCAAAGGTCCCCAAAGACATGAGCTCATCAGGCAGAGTGCGAATGACACTCACAGCAATTGGAGCTACAGCTGCAAAAACCACTAAAATATACCAAAAAATGAAAACAGTTTTCAACATGAGCCGCATGCATTGACAAGGATAAAAGAGTCATTTCGCCTCATTCTTTCTGAAGAAGTGTTGAGATGGATAATAGAAAAAAATAATAAAGATTTTCAAAAGAGTATCTACAAAACATCTTTAAAAACACAAAAAATAAACTTTAATCAGATTTATCTTGGATTTTTCTAATTTACTTGCTGGTAAGTCGCAACATTTTTGCACAAATCTTCTTAAATAAAACGAACATACTTTGGAGTTTAAAAAACATCAAGTAGATAAAAGACAAAGAACTCTGTGAGAAGAAGCGTTATTCCAACGTCTAGGTTTGATCAATCTAAGTTTGTACAATTTTTTTATCACAAAAAGTAAACATTTTTAAATGCACTTTTAAAATAAACATTGGACAAAATAATACATGATACCTGTTCCTAAATATGTTGCAGATTGTTTCTAAGAAACTTTATTTTATGTCATTGGAGATATTTTGGTATGTTTACATACATAACAAATTACATCCAGAAGGTTATAGGCTGGTACCAGAAGAAAAAATATGGACATAAATAATTCAGTTCTCCAGTAAAGTATGCAGACCAGCTTGATGAGCCCTAATGAGCTGAAACATCTGTCCGCCCTGGGCACATTATGACCCCTATAGCTCCTCTCCATCCAACAAAGCACCTATGCTCAACCTTTCTGCACTGCCTCATTTCCTCACCTTCAGGCATCCTCCTTCCATCTCTGTTGTAGAGAGTGAGGCCTAAACATTTTCCCTGTGTGTGGGTGAACACCCTGGAGTCAGCTCCATCTGCCATCCCCCCTCAGGGCGTCAGCCAGGTGCTGGGCATGCTCTCACTCCAGCCGCGCAACAACAGCAACGCCAGCTAGGCTCGGCCTTGCCGTGCCAACTGTTGATCATCGCGTCCACTTATTCCCACTCATTAGCCCAGAAAATGCCATGTGAACTCAGAATACGTTTTAATCTTACAGGAAGGACGTTGAAAACGTCTGTCTGTGTCTGCCGGGTTTTGCTGCAGATCTCCATGGCTGCTCCCCCTAGAGAGGCGGTCAGAGGAGACGCGGAGCCTCGGTTAATTAGCCGCAACATGAGGACTAAACACGCACAAAGACAAAGTGAGGTACAGCAAATGTTTAATGAGGACCATTTATATAAACGTTTATTTATAGAAGCGGTCGGAGGGCTGTTCTCATAACTCATATGAGGTGATGTCGAGGTGGGCTGAACAGGTGATGAAAATATGAATTTCATTTTCTAGGTTTAAGAGGAATTAAACTATTGTTACAGCAGTGAGGAAGTTAGAAATGTATCTATTTTTCTCTTGCTCCTGCATTCACACAACGCTCAACTTTGACATTTTTAATCCTGTCAAGTCTCCCCATTGCTTGAAAGTGATTAAACATATTAGTATCACAATACGAGCCTTTAAATAATGATGGCCTGATTTACAGCTTATGTAATCCCAATTGATTTTGTTCTTAGCATGTGGTAAAGGAAAAAATAAATAATGTACAATGAAAACATCACCCTATAGCTCTGCTCAACTAGTGCTGCATTATTTATTCTTCTTCCTGACAAACTGGGAAACTTTCACAGATTATTTGTATTCGTATTATTATCATTGTTATCATTGTTGTAACATTTTGATTCTTCAGTACCTTTAATTTCACCTCCTGACATACCTGAAAAAAACAGGTTTTCATGTCTGATTGCTTAGTTTTTTCAGGGTTTCCATGTTTTATTCTTATTTTGGTATTATTTTTCCCAAATTTTAGTAGCTCTTTGTTTTTGTTTATTTTTTATTTTCTCAGCTTTCTAAATTTCCAGCAATAGGAACAATTTTTGAATTGAAATTGAAATGTAAATTTATTAGAAATTCTGCTATGCATTTTTTTTATGTGTTTTTTTTAAGTAAATAGATAGCGAGCCACAATCTTGCCTCAGCTCAGTTACTAAAGAAATACGAGTGTGCCACTTGCCTTGAGAGAGCACTAAACACACTTTATGGCTTTTTAATAATTGCCTTTTCAAAATTGTTATCATAACGCAGCCTCTTTTATGGGGATGAGGAAATCCCATTTACTAGCTCTCAGGAGCACAGTGACAATCTCGGATGTGATGGGCTTCACCACCTGAGTGCCTGAGGTCTGCACCCCTCCTGCTGTTTGCCTCCTTTATGAGCCCTGATTCAGTAGCAAGCTGCACCCATTTAATTATAATAGATCCCTGTGCAACCAGAAAGTCTCTCTGTATTGTTTCGCTCAGCGTTAAATTTATAAGTCAAATTTTTACAAAAAGATATTCCACCAACTGAGCAGAAAATCAGTCACAAGCTCTTGAGCTTGCGTTCAAGGTCAGAGTGTACATGTGCACTAAAGGGGAGTGCATACATAATCTATACAATGTACTGCATTCATTACTAATTAGCTCTAACGAGAAAGGATGCCCCCTGATTTCCTCTGACTTCACTCTCATTTGCATGAATATAATAGGGCACAGGAGAGTGTGAAGCCCAACGTCTGTCCTCCCTCAGGAGGGAGGAGGAGAGGTGTCGCTGGGATCTTTATGCACACAAGTGATAATTATTGGAGAGCTGTAATTCTGGGTCCCGGGCCACAATGTGGGGAACATGAAGTGGAAAAATAGGATTTCAGATTAAAAAGTAAATGAACCAAATACATTTTCCATTTGAGTTTAGCTAGATTTATTCTCAAAGTGAAAATGCTATGTTTTTATAGCATTTGCAAATAGAAATATTTGATATATGTATATATATTTATTTATGTTTTTTACCTAAAAATGATCAATTAATGGGAGGGTTGAATGATGGTGGTGATATGAGGGAGTGAAGTTGGGGGTGGGAGGTTTGTCATATTTGGGTGTGGTGATTCATTATTAACCAGGATGTGGGGCTTTAAGTGCCAAATGAATCTGTTTTTGTCTTTCCTGTTGGACAGCAGAATGAATGGTTACCATCAGTGGTGCAGTAAAGTGTCATGCATTCATTTAGACAAGTGTTATTGCTGCACTGGAGCAATACAGCTTTGGCAACGCAGGCCAACCTGGTGGGTGTTGAAGCGACGTAATTATCTCTGATTCCTGCGATGGTGGTGATTGCTAAAACAGCCGAGTGGTCCCGGATCACAGCGGGTGAGGTTGTCAGATTGCCAGCTGGTGGCCTCGTGTCTCTGGATGTGAGTACACACGAGCGCACCAGTGCATATAATTGTTTGTGATGACAGTGGCTCACTGGCGGTAACTTGTGCAAATGAAAATAGGTGGATTAAAAGCACTCTTGATTGGTGGTGCTTCAGAGACTTTTGTATGTTGGAATACTTTACACTGAATAATGTTAGACCATCTAAATCTAAATCTAATAAAAAATTAGAATTGCAGTGAAAAGTGCTTTAACAAGGGGGTGAAAATCAATGAATGGCTCACTTTTCAGACTTAATTTGCAAAATATTTAGAATGCTAGGTTTTATTTACCTTTGACTTCATATGTTTATGCTACTTTGTGTTTGTCTGTTACATAAACTCCAATAAAATGCATCGAAATTTGTGGTTGTGATGTAAAAAAGTTAAAGGATCGTGACTATTTTTGAAAGGCACAATGTTTTTATCTTCTTTTTTTTTACACCTATGTAGGCAGATTCACTTATAAAGGTACTTGATATTCTCCAAACAGATTGGAGTTGACAGATCCAATGTGGCGGAGATTAAATCAGGTCAAGCAGACAGTTTTAGATATTTTTTTTATCCTTTAAAATGTCCACCCTTCGTTCCAGGCAACACTGACAGGCTACAAATTCACTAACACACATCTGTTGTGTTTCAAAGGGGTGACGACGCGCATAAGGAATGCTAATGTGGCTGGAATACATTTATCAGTCTGACATTAAAAGCAACTAAATGCTCGGCTCATTTCCAGAGCCACAGAAGAAACTTTGAACATGTAGGATCTTCAGTAGCATTAGTGAGACAGAGGATGTGACAGATGTTTGCCATAAGATATGGCTTTTATTGAAGTACTCATACTGTGTGAGATATTGCAGCTGGTTTATTTATTTATTTTCTCAACTCCCAATGTCAGTTCTTCCTCAGTAATAACTTAATCTTGATAACTGTTGGAGAGAAAAAAAAAGCCAGTGGCTGCACTTATTGTAGAATCTGCACAAATGCTGAAAATATCAGCTTTTTTAAAACAAAGCAGACAAAAGTACACATCTAAAAACAGAAAAAAGAAAAAAATATATTATTTCATCTCTTTCCAGTCAGATGGAGATTCAGGAGATCTGCTCCCACTCCTCATGCTGGTAAAGACGCAGTTTGAGATGATCAACACTCACTCAGCTGACTAATGAGGTGGATTCAGTGCAGGGCAGAGGGCTGGGCTCGACGTCTTTGTTCGACAGGCCTGCAGCTCCATTCCTTCCCGGCACATCCCAGGGGAGGCCTCGCAGACTGCCTAATTGAATCAAGTACACATGGTGCCTCTCCCCCCACCCCCCCACCCCCCAACCTTCCCAGATCGGCCCCTCCCCTTACGAGAAGAGCCGAGAGGAGTGCTTCAGCTTTGAAGCTTTTGTTCTCCTCAGCACCACGGACAGCTCCAGGGGGTTTCAATGCTGCAACTGGTTGCCTGCTGCTGGATGGAGAGTCAAATGATCACTGCAACGTCTCACCAACTGCTCTGTCTTAACTCCAGAGACCATAAAAAACAAACAAGCAACAATGCAGGAGTTTGGGAACCATAAATCAGTTGTTTAGTTTTGGTTAGAAACTAATCTGCTTTCCTGTTGAATCGTGTGCTTGATTGATCTGAGAGTAACATCCAAAGCCCTATTATTCACCTGTCAAAGGACAGGTGCCTCAGACGCACAAACCAAACAAGCATTAGGAGAGACAAAGACAGCTGTGTGACTGTGCATACCTTAGCCTTGGGTTTGTCCGGCAGCTGCGTCCCTCCTCCATCAAACATGCCCATCACAATTCAGCACCCTCGGTTTAGAGACAAATCAGAGTTATGCTTTCAGGAAAAGTCAGGTCATTAGTAGGTCTACAGATGCGAGGAAATGGAGGACAATTTGCGAGGCAACCTTTTAAATTGAAAGAAATAGATAAGAGTCTGCAGAGGTCGCTTCTCTGGGAAGCATGCTGCCTCCTCCAGTTAGCTCAGCTGATTTCAATGAATGTCATGTACAATATGTCAATATGTGTATAATGTTGGAGGTGAACTTTTAAACCTGTGACTGAAGGGGTATCGAATGCGTAGAAAATTGAGAAACTAAACTGTGTAATACATTGTTCCGAAAATGATAACTTCATAACTGTTTTCAATATGCAAAAAAAAAAAAATACAGTAAAACACACCTAATAAAGGCAGTCAATAGGACAAATATATTTTATATATCTAGTACTTCTAAAATATTTTCTATACATCTGTGGAACAAAGAATTACCGTTTGAATGTGTAGACCTTTTGTCATGCTAAAACCAAACCTTCTCAATATTTTTATTTTCTGATACCCCTACATACATTTCAATGTAACGAGTTATATCGGAAGTCATTTAGTTAGTGAGCAGAATTTACTTATTTTACTTTTGTCATATTTATTTTCAGAAAAATAAGATAAGACCTTTCATTCCACAGATGTGTAAAGCCAATAAAGACATATCCCTAAAGACTGGAAGCTGTAATTGCAACAATGGAGACCCTGTAAAGAATTATTGGACCAGCATTTGTAGCAATGACAAAATGAAATCCTACAAAGTATTCCCTTAGAGGACCTAAATACATCTGCTTGCAGTTTTTCAGGTTCTTATTTGCATAAGCTTTTGAAAACCATGTATTATTTTCCTTCCGCTTCACACATTGTAAATTACATTCTTCAAGGTGCATAGGTTCTTTTCCAAGAAGCTATTACTACTCTTTATATCCAGCTCTTATTTTAAAGCTCTGCCTGGAATCCAACATTACAATGAGCATGAGTCGAAGATATCTAAGAGGGTAAAAAGGCAACTGCAGGGAACATCTGCATTAGTTCAGACATCATATATCCACAGCTAATGAAATTAGAAAGGAGTCTGGAGAGTACAACCAAGCACAACTCTCATGTTTATGAGCCACAGGAACTGCCAGGCTTTCAATCTCGGATGAGTCTGTGTCTGCTGTGGAGCCAGGCTGTATGAGTGTTTCATCTGGAGCACATGATGGTAAGACAACTACAGCAAACTGATATGGGATTGTCATTTCCTCCATCATGTTTAAGTTTGTTAAGTCTGTTTGGTTATGTGGTTACTGAAATGCTGATAGGTGTAATTGCAGGGCCAATGCTCTGGCTATAATGGTGTTAACCAGCACTAACGTCTTTCAGCTACCATACAATCTCAAACTGATTGCTTCATCTTCTCAAAGAGCAGCGCCACACCCATCCCGGCTGTCCACATGTCCTGCTGCATATTACAGTCTTAATGCTCTGTGCTGGTGGAGCAGCTGATGATGATGGACAGCAAGGTTGATAAAACACTGTGATCAGTCGAGTTACTAATATTGCAAATCATGTTATTTACCTTCATTATGCACATTCCTTATTGCTGGAGGAGTTAAAACAGCTTTTTAACTGTATATCGATTGAAAATCTACATTGGCTTTCAAAGGTCTTTTCTATGCAGGTGATCAATATCCACTCGGTTCAAATTCCAAATTCACTAGGCTTCCTTATGTGGTATTGATTTGTGCAGTGAGTGCTCTGAAAAATTCTGATCACTTCTTTACCCCATCAGAATGCATAAACATAACCCCGATTTGCAAGCAGGTTTATCTTTCGGGGCACGAATGTTGTGTCCTAAGGATGAAGAGTGTAACCTAATTTTTTCCCCACATAATGGGTTTTTCCCTACATTAACATAACTCGATGTATTTATTTCACCATTATTTCTCCACATCCCTTTTCAGTTTGGCTTTATGTTGCTGCATGGACCGTAAATACCACTGAAATTATTCAAATAGTAGCAGGAAGCATGTGTGTTTTGTGTATTTTCATCAGCAGGGCTGTGAGACTCCCCACAGGCAGGACCCTGGGTTTGGAGACAGAGTAATTTATGCAGTCCTGCCTCAGCAGACCAGCGGCATACTGTAATTTTCAACCCCTCAGCCACTGGGCACTGTTGCTGTCTCAGAGTGTTGCAGACAGAGGGATGCGTCGAACTGGTGCTGAATAGTAATAGCTTTTTGAACACTTTCCATTTACTGCAGCTGTGCAGTTCAGACTCAGCTCTGAAAATATCCCATAACAGAGGCAATATATACTGTGAGTTCTTCTCATGCATGAAAAATAGGAGTCAATCAGCAAACAAGATCAAATGGGACCACAGTGACATCTAGTGGCTTTGCGCCAGCACTGTTTGTACATTGGTCAGACGTTCACGTTCTCTGATTTAATTTCCATTTCAGTTCAAAATTGTAAAGCAATTTCTTAGAAGAAAAAAAAAAATATATATATATATATATAGAGAGAGAGAGAGAGATTGATGTAATCCAGTAATGTGTGACAACTCTCATCTCAAGGTAACACTTCCACATTGTGCTGTTTTGCTTTCAATCATTGTGTTTTGTCTGCACCAAAAAAGCAGAATCAGTGTTTTCACTTCATTACTCAGACAAAATGAGGACAAATGTATATCAGCAGAGACAGCAGATGCTGGAAAACATCCAGTTTGCGTAATTCTCTGGATGAAATCCAACATAAGCCAAGGCGATGATGGCCTTGACTGACTGAAAGAAAGGAAAGAATGACTGAGGTGACGGCTGAAGGCAGATCATGAATGTGGGTGGTTCAGTCTGGCTTAGTACAAGAGCTGAGTGCTTGAAAGACCTTGAATACTGAGGGTCACTGCAGCCACGGTTGTGTATATCCACGTTTTAAGCACCTCTCAGCTGAGTGCAGATTTAGAATGTGTTTTCTTCTAACATTTTGTGCCTCTTCTTCAGTTTAATGAACCTCAAACATTTTACCAGGAATTAGAATTGCTAAACTCTGCACACAGTGTAAATACAGTAAACGCATGATGCTCCCCAGTCTTGTTTCTTGCTAATTCCCCCGTTGTTTATTCCATTTTCCTGTACTCCTCTGATAAGGAAGAAGAAGAAAAGTGGGAAGCTATTTCCCCTCGGTCTGCCGTCGCAGGTTGGGCTGGGCTTCTCTATTTGAAGCTCCTGTATCTCTCCACCACAGCTGTGTGGAGCAGATTTAGAGCTGTTCTCATATTCCCACCTCAGCTAAAATGTGTAACCTCATGTTGTTTTTTTATTTTTTTTTCCTGTGAATGCCGATTTGCTTTCCCAATGAAGCTGTTCCAGACGTGTTCAGCTATTGTCTGGGCTGTCCTACATCAGCTCAGTTCCAGTTAACTCTCCATTATGAGCTCATCCACGCAATGCTGCCTTTCAAAAAACCTTTCTATACAGCCCTAGCCCATAGTCATTAAGGATCTGAGAAATGGCCTGCACAAAAAAGGGTTGGGGGGAGTTCAGTGCTTCTACTATGTCACATTATCTGATTTTAGAAATTTAAATTAGCTTCTAGTAGCCATTGCCTTTGCACTCTTTGGTCAGTAAAAGGCTAATGTAAGTCTGTACCCTCTAATAGACCCTTGACTAATACCATTATTCCCTCAGCTCATGACAAATGATCTTTCAGACACAAATATTGAGGCAATTTTTAAAGTATGGATGCTGACCTGTGCTCTAAATGCTGTTTTTACTTGCAATAATGTGAAGTGCCTCATGTCTGTAATTCATATTGCAACCATATATTTAATGTAGTTTTTTTTATTATTATTATTTAATATGACTAGCCAACATACAGTCTTATGTAATAAAGTAGATTATGAATTATTGTGAGAATATATTTCTCAGGGGAGCTAAATATAAATTGACTTTTTTTTCCTGTTTTTTGCATAAAATTTGTATTAAACACTGTCTATTCTTTCTCGACATCACACAAGCATTTGCAATGTTTTTGGTCTATCATAAAATCTCAGTCAAAATAACAGTTTGATGTAAAAATTTGGCAAAAGTTGAAAAAGTTCCACTCAGTTTTTCCTGTCTGCAGCCGACTTGCTTTTTAATTCAAAGTATTCCGAATATATTTCCTCCTGACACAATCTGGACTGGGATTTGCTGTCACTGACTAAACATTCAAACCACAGTTCACTCGGTGACCTCAACCTGTACAATGGCAGTACGGCTGGTTGTTGACATTATTGCATCACCTGGCATCTCTCCATTTAAATTCGATCTCAGTGACAGAGCTGTCAAAACGTGAATGATGCATCACACGACAGTCTTGCTCGCTGCTCGCTCTCTCAATCTTTGTGCCCTTTTCACAGCGCCAGACAGGATGTGGTATGACTTTAATTTAAAACAAAGATGCTCAAGTCACACGAATTAACACATTCTTGTTATGAGTTTTCCTACTATATGTACTTTCTTGCCATATTCGTTTTACGACCTTCTAAAAAGTTTGTTTGTCATATTGATTGATGCCACATTCTCTGTCACTCAGGTTTGGATCTTTTGGTGTGCGGGCAACGATAGCATTTTTATGTTTCGCTAAAGTATTCAACACCAAGCTGGCTTTGATAAATGTCAACCGCCGTGTTAGTCATTAAGCCATGGCTGTATAGCATTTTGGAAAGGTCACGTTGAGCCAGCAGGGAAAAGCAGTCACTGACACTTGCTGTGTTGCTGCTGACAGCAGTCTGGATACCAGCCTGCAGTCGGCATGGCTCAAAGGCTGGAATGGATTGCTTCATTTCCCTCAAGAGTCTTTCACAGGGCTGGTCTGCATGTTTATGAATCAAGAAACCCAAGGAATGCAGAACTTATTGAAAAGGTAGTAACATTTAGTTTTGCTTAACAACAAAATTTACTTTGGGTATGTTGATGTCCCAACACCTCAACCTCAACAAAAACTAAAATAAAAATAAAATTTTAAAATATTTATTCTTTCTTTGGTAACACTTTATTTGAAGGGGTGTGTATAAGACTGACATGACACTGTCATAAACATAACATAGCATCTGTCATGACCATAAAGAAGTCCTTATGAATGTTTATGACTGTTGTCATGAAGTGTCATTCAGTAAATAATGACATTTTTAATGCAAAGTTGCTCTAAAAGTTGCATTGAAAGTGCATTAAAAGTGTCAACTTTGTGTTAAATTATCATAATTTACAAGATCATGCAAAGTTGGCACTTTTAATGGACTTTTAATGCAACTTTGCATTAAAAGTGTCATCATTTACCGAAAGACACTTCATGACAACTGTCATAAAAATTCATAAAGACTTTCACATTCATGACATATGGCACGTTTATGACAGTGTCATGTCAGTCTTATGCACACCCCTTCAAATAAAGTGTTACCCTTTCTTTTAGCATTATTAAAGAATCACAGTTATTGTTGATCAGCCAGAACTGCCTGAAGAGAGCAAAGTTCAAGCTGGAAACCTATAAATCTGCCACCACTCTGCTCCACCACCTGAGCCAAACTACACTGGGACAAGATTTACTACTTCTTGAAAATGTTCACATTGTTTTTTTATTTCTACAGTTGATAGACAGCTGGTTGTCTAGTATTGGAAATCTTTGTCTATTCTTGAGGTGAACTGTGATTTGAATATTCAGACAGCGACACCAAATCCCATTCCAGATTCTGTCAGGAGGAAAGACTGGAAGGAGACCATCTGTTGCACATAATTATAAATTTTACAGTATTGGAAACAATTATTTTTCTTTGCATTGTCAGCTGGAATTTGGGCAGCAAATTTCAGCTGACAATGTGATGGAAAACATGGTCAACCAGCACATGTCATGACTATGTTTTTATCTAAACCATTCCAGCTTAGTTAGATCTGGCTGCATGTTTATGTTCAAAGTTCTACTGGAATGTGAACCTGTCTTCTCAGTTTTGAGATTTCTTTTTTGTTGTTTTTTTGCAGCGTTCTTCCAGGATTGCAATGTACTAAACTCTGTGGATTATCCCATCTCCTCAGACCACTTTGCCTACCCCTTCAACTTACTTTAATACAAATAATGGCGTTTGTATTTTATTATGAGCTCTTAAGCTCAAATTTAGAAACATGTCCCTGTTTCTGATTTTCTCCCCAAGCTCACATCATTATGCTTAGAGGCAACCGCAGATGCATGTGGCCTGTTTGTTTATGGTGCAGGGCATTTTCATAGCAGCCTTACAGTAATTGACAGATGTTGATTTATAGTTAATCCTTGGCTTTGCTCTCACTGTGAACCTTACAGGGAGCAACATTGGCTGTCAGCCCCATGCGTCCTTGAGTCAAAGCCTTGAGCCGTCCTTGACATGAACCTTCCTCCATCGCTCTGCTCCCTCTTCCTCAGTCCCTCGCTCTGTCCATACTGCAATTTTAAAAACCCTTACACCCACACAGAAGCTCGTTGTAGAAGTAATTTCATTCTGCTTGTAGGCCACAGATATGATTACATACTGGGCCAAATGTAATTCTTTCTCGTGAGCTTTGTAAATTAAATTTTCAGGCCGCCAAATTTGCCACAACAAGTTTAAACGGAGTGTTGGCTAATTCAGTTGTATTGCATCTAACTGAGTTATCGCTAATTTGTCTTCTTTAGAAATTATGATACATTTTTCCAAAACAAGGAATTTTTCTGTTAATTGTTTTGAAACAATAAATAGAAATGAAAACCAATGAAGCATGGTTTTCATTGTTTTGTGTGTAAAATGAAAATTTTATAAACAAACTGAAAAAGAAGTAAAAGTGTGCTACATGTCATTTAAAAAATATTTTCTTTTGAATTCAGCAATATAAAGAGGGAGATATTATGTCAAATCACTTGTTTGTTTAATTGTTGTCAAATTTTACTGAACTAGTTAAAGTGCTTCCAGTAGCTCTTCAGTTAGTAGACACTCTTGAAAGATGAATTATACTAAAAACTGCAAGAAATCACAATAAACAAAAAGAAAAAAACAAACGGACCCACTAAAAATAACTGATCCACTGCCTTATGATGATGAAACAAGATTTGTATGAATGTTGAAGTTTGTTTTCTAAAGAGCTGATTTTATCTTGACTAAATAGTCAAACAGCAAAATAAATTCAAAACTGAAAATTTCCCATATAGAGACATTATATCACAGGTTAGTTTCATTTTTTTTTTTTTTTTTAAACCCAGCTTGTACACCTAATTTTTGTCAAGAAAACTGCAGCACTCATGTAGGAAAGAAGCTCATTACGCCAAACGTTCAGCCAGGTAAGCTAGAGAATCTCTGTTTTTTTTTCCTTTCTGTTGCCTCCAATTTCAGGTACTTTACACCTTTTTCCTCTGTGTCCATTAGCACACCTACATTATTTCTGCTTGGCTTGTCATGTGCAGCTGGTGGCATGGGACACCGCTGGACGTATGGCAGCTCTGAGAAGCAAGTGAGGCTTAAAAAAAAACAAAAAATAAGAGCAAAGTGTGGGTCAGATGAAGGACTGACGGGAAAAACTAAAAGGAGGTGTCCTGGAAAGGTGGAGGTGGAGAAAACTCCTGGGAACCGTCTTGCTCTAGCAGAGTAAATTAAGCGAAGTGGAGCAGCAGGCTCAGAGCAGTTCCTCCAACGAAGTGCCCATTTGCTACATTTTGTAGGTTGTGAGCTGAATCCTGATGATAGGACAGAAGAGTCACACTGTGCCTCTGAGACCTCCAAACTCCCCACTCCCCTCCTGTGGATCATTCATCCAAGCTCCATCTCCACGACTGAATCTGCAGCCATATCTCCAGAGACCTTATGTGCAAAAGGTCAGAAGCTTTCCGAACATGAGCTCTAGCAGCCAAACACAGCATATGAATATGAATTATTTTGCACCCAAGATTGCGTGAATTTGTCGAGCAGACTCATGCATGATAATGTGATATTAGAAGTGTTGAAAGTGTTTATACTGACACGTTTCCCCTTGTTGGATTAGAGGAGATTATGTCTTCTAGTAGAGCACATAGCTGAAAGCATCCAGTGAATTATTCATCATGAATTAAACAGTCATTTAGAGTAAAAAGAAAATGAGTACAGTTTTATCTGGGAATCTGCAGCACATGCAACCTCTTTATGTTAGAGATGTTGCCATTATTGTCTTGTTTTTAAGTACACTCCTTTACAGCCGTGTTTTTTTTACATTTCTCAAAACATTCAGCAGGATTTGAAAACCTAAAGAGGATGACATTTTCACACCGCCATAGTTTCGTAGAAAGTATGAGCAGAGGTTTCTGTTGATAGATCACTTCCTTCCTGTCTCCACTAATATCTTCAATTCTAATTCAGATTGTGTGTCACTGGTACTCTATCTTCTGCTTCAAAGATTGCACGTTTCAGGCAGGTATTGGTCCAAAGTGACTAATAGTTTCACCTGCACAAGAATTCACAAATTGTAAAGTTGAAATTTTACATGACAGCTTTTTTTTATGCTGACCAGAAAGCTGAAATAAAGTATTTATTTAATTTAGGAAGTTTTAAGTAACTAAACTTTGTTTTCTATTTTGTCTCAACTATATTTAATTACAAATAATTAGCATGTATTATCAATAATGAGGAATGAAGGCCGCCAGGAGAATGTTTAAAGTCTAGCTTTACATTTAAATAATTACATTTATAAAGTTACTACCTTTGCTGTAAAGGTCCCTGATGACTTATATTTTACTCGTGTGTTTTTTATTGCAATTGCTGTAGATAAGTTGGCTCTGTTTACTAAACATTTCATTAAAATATATAAATAAGGACAAATGACCTGGGCAGCATTACAATTCATGTGCTACTAAAATACCTCTAATAAAGTTCTGTTTAGTAAAGGTAGCATTGTAGGTAATGGCTCCATCATACATCTGTTTTTTGACTTTGATACCTGGGTGAGAACCATCATCATTGAAAGTGTCCATTGTGTATGAAAACGCAAACTAAAGGGCTTCAGGGTTATTGACCAAGTGGCTGTCTTGAAATGGAGTAGGCAGTGATGTAAACACATAAAATTCAAAAGACTTAGAGTTAGAGCTGTCCTGCCTCTCACCACATAGAGATTATGGCTAGAATGTATCTGAATGCAAGCTTTTCATTAATATAAAAACCACACAACACTCACAAGTCATTGACTAACTGGATAAAATGTGATTACTGTCAATTTTCAGCGTCTGTTTTTCTTCCTTTTTCTGTTTTAAAACTACCTACCTCAGCCCATTTCCTGTGCCTACTTAGTAGTGACTCAGGTTGGGTACAGAGATGAACATTACTAATAATTCACACACACGCACACATGCACACACACAAACGCATACAAGTTTGTATTTCTACCTATATAAGGACTTTTTATTTACTTCTGCTGATTTTTGTAAATGCAGCCTAACTCAGATCGACTCCCTAACCACCAGGCTTAATCCTATATTTACCCATATAGGTTTGGAAACATGCCAGAATATTTAGGACAACTAAACATGTTCTCTCACACACACTGATACCTAATTTTGCTCAGTATAATAAATTAAGTTCTTTTTTTTAACTGTGAGAGGAAGCTAAAATAAACAGAGAGAACTCTGTACAGAACAATTCTGTACACATTGTTTTGCACAACTCACTGCATACAGAAAGACACCAAGGATTTGAAACTTAAAACTGTCTTACTGGAAGAAAATAGTACTACTAACTGTTACAATTCTTGTTGTCTAAGCAAATAAACAAATGAAAAAAACTTTGTATTGTAAAAAAATGACCAGAAAGTGAAAAGCAGCTATAGTTTGATGAAGAATAAGAAAAGATATCATGAAATCTTGCAGACAAACTTGTCCAGATTAGCTTAAAATACAGTAATATACGAAAACATGGCTCCTTGAAACCAAAATGTAAAAACATTTTGGTTTCAAATTTCCATCTGAAAGATATATTTTTTTAAATATTTGTACTGTCATTAAAAAATTGAAATTTCTGCTTTTTAAGGAAGTTTAGAACTATGCAAATTATATTTACCAATACTAATTGCTTTAAGCATTTGGCAGAATGTAATATTCTCTTTGGCATGGTTCCCACTTAATAACTGGTCACACCTCAACAGAAGAAAGTCCTTTCCAGCACAGCCCAGCAGGAGGAGCAGGCATCGGCTAATGGAACAACAAACCCCACAGGAACCACACATATCCGGGGAAATGCGGTACAGTGAACTGCTTCTGCTATACTACTATAACATTTTGACAGAATAACTATTGAAAACACATCCATGCGTCCACTCCATTTGTCGCATTGAGTGACCTTTTTCAAAAAGTGATCACTATTATTTAAAGCAAGATGAAACGAGATGATCGATATCTTATCTGTTCAGTCAATCAGTGAGGCAATTCCTGCTGTCAGGCTGAGTTAGTGAGCAGTAACCAGAGGAGGTGGATGATGCTGATGATACTAAGGGAGGCGTGTGTAAAAAGCAGGTTGTGGAATAAATTAACGTTTCTTCGACTGATTGCACTCTGCAAGCTGATGAGGCTGATTCTTAAATTGGGTGTGTTTATGCAGATAATGACATTTTCCCCAGCTCTATTATTGTCGTTTTCTAATTTCATGTATTCATGTGGAGTAGCTCACACTTTAACAAGAGTATCATTTCAGTGAAAGTACACTTCTCAAACATTGCAATAATGACACAGCATGGAACACAATCTTCTTCTTTTGTACAGATCGTTTTGCACAACTGACTGCATGCACAACAGAGAGGGAGCTTGAATGTCTTTACAACACTCAGCTGAAAGGGAATCTCGAGTTCCCACTGACATGCAATGAGATTCCAATTCTTATTTGTAAGACATAAAAGGACTTTCCAGCTGTCCTCCCCATTTTGCCCGTGGGAGCCCCCCAGCAGAGACACGTTCTCATCTATAGTCATGATTGTCACCCTGTCGCTGCCCTTTCAATTAGATGCTCAATTTCATCCCTGTGTCCCATGGGAGACACAACACCATTTCAGATTGGAATCTCCTCATTGTCACGCCACTCAAACAGAGGTGGACTCTGTTCTTAGCATCTATCCATTTTGACATTTTTCAGCAAGATAGGGGAACATGTGATAGAGCAGGGAACAATAATCGGCTTGATACAGACTGATGGCATAACTATGGGTTGTACAGAGAAGTGGTGGGATAGCAAGTCTTTAAAAGCAGCACTCACTAGACTCTAATAATTTCTTTTATCTTAAACAAAGATGATGGAGCTAAATGACATAAAGTGAAGAACAATATGTACAATTGGGAGTTTTAATATATGTTTTCCAGTGTTAAGGATATAAATGATCCTATTTAAAATCAGACTGCTGAAGCAATTACTAACAGCAAAATGCATTTTGTCTTGTATTTATTCAAAAAGTCGAGACAGCGTTTTGAAGTCTCTCACCAGGGCAGAGAGCAGAGAGCAAAAACCAAAAACCAGAACAATCTTCTTACAGATAGTTTCACACATGTCAGCAACCTACTTAGAGAGAAAAAAAACCCTCTGCAAATGCCTGGTCCACTTCTTCTTTCTACGAAAGACAACGTTCAGACAGTTTGTATACAGATCAAATATAACATTTTCCTTTGTCAAAACAGAAAGTATCCACACCCCAGAGGTCAAACTTAAAGTTCTCTACTACACCACGCTGTTTTTTTTTCTGTATTGTGGTGATATGACCATTTAGAACAAGTATTGTCTTAATCCTTACAATTGCTTTTTGCTAAGAATCAGTTTGAGGATGTCCTTCTCTTCAGGAATAATAATCTCTGGGCTAACAATAGCATAAATAAACGCAGTTGCTGATTTAAATACTGAGTTACTGAGAGTGTTGTTTATATAGAGGACAAGCATCTGCAACGTTTTGTCTTCTGGTCCTAGAGATCAGCTCTTAATAGGGAATCTGTTAATCAGATGGTAATGGTATGTGTGTCGTGAATTATCACGAATGACCATTTTAAGGTTGTATGACTCTCAGTTTAAACACAGCATTTCCACTCGGGCCTCATTATAGCCAAAACGCTTACAGTGTACGCATCCATCATGGCCTAAAGTACTCAAGTACCATACTGTATTCCCCTCTGTATTGGAATGTGGTGACAGTGATGGCCATTGCGAAGTAATTATTGTCATACTCACAAAACCATATGATTTCATGAGGTTTATGAATAAAACAACTTCAAGAAGTTGAATTTCCTTAAGGGTCCAACATAAGATGGGGTTGAGAGACATCTAGTGGTGAATATGCAGTGTTACATCCAGCCAGTGTTAGACTGGCACAAATACAGGAATCTGGTTTGAATTGTTTACTGGATTTGATGAGAAACAAAAAAGGTTTGCAGGAAAAACAGTACACAGAGTTTATGTAGATTTATTTGTATCTATGTATGCTCAGTATATTATAATGTTCTGTTACAATTATGTCTTCTATTGTTTTCTATTTTGGTAAATATTACTTTGCTCATGTCATGTCAGTTGATATAATATGTAGCATTGTTTATTATTGTTCACATTAATAATATTGTTGGCAGAATTGATAATACTCAATGTCTGAAATATATCTGGAATAATTTTTGCTTAAAATAATTTGAACTGAAACAAAAATCTTAAAATCACTGCAGTGTTTATATTTTTGCTGTCAAAACAACTACGATAGTGATAATTGCTACTCACTGATGAATGCCCACAATAAATGTATCGGAAATTCTTAGTAACTGTGTGACTTGGAACAAATTATCTGCAACATTTAAAAGAACAGACAAAATAATGAAGACACAGCCGATGATGCCTTAGGCAAAAAAAACAACCAGCTTTAATCGGGACTTTTGTCGTGGAACCAAAACGATACAAACTAGCAGAAAGTTAACAGATGAAAGCATCTTGTTGACTGAAAATCCTTGTGGGTGTCTGGCTGTTCTAAAGCAGACAGAGCTGTTTTGTGATTAGGCGGCTCTTTTAGGCCATGGACCCTGATAAACCCGTTGGACATAACAACTCTTATCTCCTGAAGGCCAATTTGTGGCCTTCACTGAAAGGAAGCTCCCAAAGGTCTCTTTACTGACGTTAAAACCAACCGACTGCATTTAAGTTCCATCTCCAAAGGAATCCAGTCGATTTTAAGTCGAGTTGATGTAACCTTTCATCGTTTAGAGAGCTGACATTTCAGTACCTCTAAATGCAAAGAGTGATTAAAATATGAGAAATATATTAGTGGAAAAACATTCTGTATTTGATAAAAAAACAAACAATGGTGGACAGGAAACTCTTCTGTCTTTGAGCTGCAGACTGAGATTCCACACTCTTTAACATTATGTACATTTGTGAATTATTGCAGGAACGACTGTAGCATCACCAATAACAGTCATTTTGAGAAAGTAAAAAGGAATATGAAGCGGAGAAGGTAAAAAGTCAGGATCGGCAGAAAGTCTCTTTACGATAACAAATTAGAGAAAGCTTCTTTATGTAAAAATAAGCTTTGAATTGAAATGTTGTGATAATAATGTATACAGATATGATGCCACAATATGCCCTTAAATGACAGTTGTGTTCAGATATTTTTTGTTGTTTTGTTAAGTTCATTGTCTTCCTCTCTATATAAACATATTTACTCAGCTTCAGGCAGTGCAGAATTATAAAGCTGGGAAAGAAATGCAGGCCAACTGTATGAGAAACTAGCACATTCTTCAAAGTGAAAGAATGTACCCATCTCAAGTATGCAAATAAATCTCAAGTACTAGTAAAACTAGGAAAAGCAAAAGTGTTTCATAGCAAAAATTAAACAGTGTATCCAGTTTTGCTATTTATTCCTTATCAGTTTGGACAAATATACATACATATATTACAGTAATGAGATGGAATCCAGTTTTTGGTTACACAGACAAACAATCCACTGTTAAATCAAAGTATTTTCTAAGCTATGTACAGCAAATATGACTACTGAACCTCTGAGGTAACATTCTTAGCTTTTTCATAAGGAATCTAAGATGTTTAAGAGTGCCATCCTTTTGGAAGCCCATAAAAGGGGCTACTTAAAAGAGAACAGCTTCACATGTACCAGAAATTTCCTAAATGCTTCACTGGCTGACTTGCAGAGGTTTCAGAGTTAATATTATAGGCTTATCTGGCACGAGAATGAGCTCAAACGTACTCTGGACTTCCACATTGCGCTGCTTCTCAATTCGGAAGTTTTCAAGCATCTGCAAAAGAGAAAGAAATCACAAAGCAGTGAATACATCCTGTTCTGCATAATGAGGTAAAGCTGCTTTTTTTACTTGTCTGCATGGCTCACATGGATAAGAAAGATCTGCATCTCTGTCTCGGCTATCCTGCGTCCCAGACACTGACGGGGACCAAACCCGAAGCTCAGGTTTTTGAAGTACTGTGTCTCGGTCCTCGGCCAGCGAGACGGAAGGTACTGCTCCGGACGGAAGAACACCTTGGGGTCTCTGCCCATCGCATAAAGCCCTAACTGGACCAAGGTCTAAAACACAAAACAGACGCACTGACAAAACAAAACTGTTGCAATAAAAATGCTCAAAACGTATGAATGTATAAGGGCTCCTTACCCCAGCTGGGATGTGATAGTTTTGAATAATTATGTCTTCAGCTATGTATCTTTGCAGGCTTACTGCAACTGGGTGCAACCTGATAAGTAGGTATTGCAAAAAAAAATAGATAGGGTGATTGAAAGATTTTTTTAACAAAATAATAATAGTTAAAGTACTTGTTGGGAGAAATAAAATAAATGGAAAATGAACTGAACCTATATAGTGCTTTTCCAGTCATATGGTCCACTCTTATGCTAGAGACACATTCACTCATTCGCACTCACAAACACATTTATGCACTGATACACACATCAGTAGACAACGTGGGGTTAGTTGACTTACCCAGGGGCTCATCAACATATGATTGGACAAAGCTGAAATTGAACCTACCCTAACAATTATAAGACAACCACTCTACCAAATGATCCACAGAGAAAAAAGGTTGAAACATTTTAATATTCAGACCTGTCAAACCTGTTTTTTTGGGGGCAGGGGGGTTGTTGTTTTTTTTTTTAATTACCTGAGTGTTTCTTTAAGAGCGCCTTTGACCAAAGGAATCCTCTTTAGCATGTCCAGCATGTCCCCCTGGCTTGCAGTCCGAGCCGCAGCAACCTCTGCCCTCAGCTCCTCCTGGAGGTTTGGGTGTCTGGCTAATTCATACAGCGTCCATAGGAGCGTTATGGAAGTCTAAGGAATAAAAAAAATAATAAAATCGCTAAATTGTCTTTCTTACTGCATCAAGAAAGACACTGTGTCCATCTTGTTTTTTCTTTTTTTTTTTTTATCTTATCTTACAGTGTCCACTCCTCCAGCCATTAGTTCAGCCACACTGGCCTTGATGTCTTCAATGGACAGCTTGTCCAAAACAAGCAAGCTGGCCAACACTCCTGGGTACTCCTTGGACATTTCTGTTCCCTGACGCAGCTTCCTGTAGATGTTCTGGATGCAGCGGTCAGCTGATACACCAAAATCAGATATAGAATCATAAAGAAGAAAAAAAAGAACTACGGAGGAAAATAAACTTTGCAATAGAAAACACGATTGATGATATTATGATACATCACCGTGGTCAAATATTCCATCCCACGCCTTTACGTGGTCCCGCCACACCTTTGCTCTGACCTGCCTCAGCAGAGCAGGAGGAATGTACAGCATGGGGGTAGTGGTCTTGAACATGAGTGTGATAGAGTCTATAAAGTGCTGAGCTTCCGGGTCAACGTAGTCCTGCATCAGGCCCAGTCGCTCCCCGTAGAGCACCGAGTTCACCGCTGCGTAGGACAGAATTAAAATTAGATTAAAGTGTTTCGTGGAAAACAACAAGTAAGAAGTGAAAACGGGCTTACACTCTAGAGCGTATTTGAACAGTTCTTGAGACAAGTCTGTGGTCCATTTGTTCTGGCCGCTTCGTTGAATTTTTTTGTGAACTCTGGCCACAAAATCCTGGCCCACGTCGTCCAGCAGCGGCACAAATTGTTCCAGCATCTTCGGGGAAATCACCTCCTTGTTAAGAATCACGCGGTTGGTCCTCCAGTCTTCACCGTCCCTATCGAATGAACATTATGCCGAATTAAAAGCTCAGAGCGTTTCGAAAAACAACGCCTCACCTTGCAGATATGTCAGTAAAAGCTCTTACTTAAGGAGGACCCCGTATTTGCGGTTCCTGTAGTCTCTGTATGACGTCCACGCTTCAACTTTCAGCCTTTTAGGATAGTGGCCCTCTGCTTTAAAGAGAATTGCAGCATCCTCCGGTTTGATGATATTTACACTTTCATAATAACCTATTTTCTCCCTGTTTTACAAAAAACAACAATGAAAAAATAAAAACTGCAGAAGCCGCTTGTTGTTGGATTAGCTGACCTTGAGGAGCAAAACGCTCAACTACTTTTAATCAACATTTCCCCTGAAGTCAGTGAAATATTTTTTTTTTTTCCCCCCCCAGAAGAACAGACTAAGGTATAAATATTTTTACCTGTAAATGGGTCCAAACGTATTGAAGTTCTGCAGCATGATACGGTGAAGGTTTCTAAAGCCATTCAGTTTCCAGAAGTTGTACAGGTTGACCACCCCGTTCTTCCAGAGTCCGGGAACCTCACTGAACGGCCGGACAATGCTGCCGCTGCTGCTGCTGCTCTCCGGGTACGCCTGCTGGATCGCCGGCATGCTGCTGCTGCTGCTGCTGCTGCTGCTGCTGCTGCTGGTGCTGCGAACCGCCGAGGCGACCGGCTCCTCCATGCAGGTCAGGGGCCGCGCCAGGAGGCCCCGCCACATACTCAACCTGGCCATCTCAGCAACAAAACGCTCACAACTCCCAACTGCTTATCTGGCTCACTTGCTTGCCTCCCTTCTCAAACAAGGCTGCAAGGAGGCTGGTCCACAAAGTCAGCCCTCCTTTTTGTACTGACCAAGGCTCTTCCGTACTAAATAACAAAAATACACCAACAGCACACAATGTGTCAAACGAGAGTCAAAATAATGTATGGTTTAAAAGTTGTCTATATTTAAGTTGAATTAAAAGAAATTCACATAGTAACAAAAATGATTTTGTGCATCTTGTCGAGAAGCAATAAAGACAAATGAAACAAAACCACAGCTTTAGTTTTTAATAACTTTAATCAAAAACATATATTAAAACGTATTGAATTTAGATGTAAAATTTAAGCATCCATCTAAGGGCAAAACAAAGTTACAGTGGAAGCTACTTTTTAAGCTGCTTTATGAGTTCTTCCAGCTTCATGGCCGTCTTGACGTCTCCCTGCACCTTGAGCTTTCCGCTGGTGTACGCGGCGGACGGTCGCAGCCTCCCTTGGAACATGTCCACAAGGTCGCAATCACTCATAGTCAAAGTCACATCAGGCTCTCGACACAAGGACCCTGACCCGACTGTGCCACTACCTGCAACACACACACACACACACACACACAAAATACAAGTTTAAGAGCTTTTACTTAGATGGAAATCCCAATAAACTGAACCGTACTGCATTGGACATTGGATTGAATTGAAAAATATGCCAACTGAATTGAACTGATAACATATTTCTGTTTATGTTTTTCTCATGTAAACGTTCCTATAGATAAAATCTGTTTTTAATTGGTGCTATAACTAAACTAAATTGAAATGAATTACTTATCTAAATACCTGCACATCCACACATCCTCAACCATAAAGAATGGGGGCTATTTTCTGGTTACTTGCACAAAACAAGTAACCAGTGAGTTTGGAATAATACAATTATTCCAAACTCACTGAAAAACTAAATAATGCAGTTTGAGAACCAGATATTGGCTGTGAATCCTAGATGTTGTTTCAAAATATCAAACCAGGTAAATCTACAATTTACTCATCTTTGAATTATATAAATGGATAAAACAACAAGGGCTGCACAGTGGCGCAGTTGGTAGAGCTGTTGCCTTGCAGCAAGACGGTTCTAGGTTTGATTTGTGGCCCTGGTCTTTCTGCATGGAGTTTGCATGTTCTCCATATGCATGCGTGGGTTTTCTCCGGATACTCCGGTTTCCTCCCACAGTCCAAAAACATGAGTGTCAGGTTAATTGGCCTCTCTAAATTGTCCCTAGGTGTGAGTGTGTGTGTGCATGGTTGTTTGTCCTGTGTGTCTCTGTGTTGCCCTGTGACAGACTGGTGACCTGTTCAGGGTGAACCCGCCTGTCACCTGGAATGTTAGCTGGAGATTGGCACCAGCAACCCTCCTGACCCCACAAGGGACAAGGGTGTAAAGAAAATAGATGGATGGATGGATGGAGAACAACAAATGAAGCCAAGACCTAAACACAGCTAGCCATTTGAGATGGACATGTTGCATTTTAAAGTTAACGCCCTGATTTCCGACTATATCTATCCACCTGCTTATGATCAAATCCCCATTATTTTGCATATTTTGCCTTTCACTTTAGGGTAATTTTAAAGTTTTATATTTTTCTATCTACCTTTGAATGCTAAACATTGTCTACAAGTTAAACTTGGTATGGCATCTTTATTTTTAGACAGACATGGTTAATGGAAGCTTTCCATTTCAAAGTTCCATACTTTTCCAGATTCAAATTTCTATATCTTTTTCAAGTAGTTTGTATAAACACACTAATCTGAGGTTGGTCACGCATCTCTTTTTTTCCAAAACCACAAATAAATATTAAAACACTTTACTTTTTCTAGAAGTGAAGATTTCCATCGTTTAGAAACCTCACGTCTCAATGGATAGGGAAAGAAACTTTAAGTTTTCAACTAATGTTGGAAACTTAAACACTTCCCATGCACAACTTATCCAGACTAAAGCAAAGGTTCCCATTTTCAATAACCCTGAATAGATTAAGTTTCATAATCGGCTCTAAGCTCTGAGCTGCTCACCTTGAGTTAAATCCAGGTAGTACTGATGCTGCTGTCCATCAGCAGTGCTGATCTCAAACTGGAAACAAGCCCTAACCTGTTGGACCAAAGTCTCAGAGAGGAGCATCTGGACTCCACTGAGCAACTCCTCAACAGAACCTGGCGTGACCATGGCAACTTCAGCCTCACTACTGAGCTCATTCATTAATGTCAGACTGTCCTCTGAAAAGAAGAAGCTCACATTAAAACAGCTGCAATAGAATTCACACATACAGCACAAGAAAAAAAAATTTAATCTTACTCTGTTGAGGATGTGAACTTCCAGTGTGACTAAGAAAGTGCATGGCCAGCTGCTGAATGGAGTCAGTGAGGCCTTCGGGTCCAGGTGCAGACGGTAGAGAAGCAGGCGTGGTGAGGGGCGCAGCTTGGCCTTCTCCTTGGGCTTTGAGTAGAGAACCAAAGGTAAGTTCCACCCGATCAACTTCAAACCCCCACGGATGAGTCATCTCATTTATGTCCATCTGTGGAGAATAGAAGAAGCATATTTCAGAACAGGATTAACTAATCCCATAAGGATCAAGTACAAGACTATATAAATAGTGAACACATACGACTTTTGAGATAAGGTTAGGTAATATAAAATCCCGTAAAAAATTATATAAAATACCTTAAAAAATTATTTGAGCCCTTAAAAATTTTATCTGCTTTTGTTGTTCTGTCACGTCAACCAGGCTGTATGTGGAAAGGTAATCCACATTCAGATAAATTATGAATTGTGCTGACCGGGTCCGGCACGAACAGAACCACTTTGACAACATAAGGTAGTTTAGAAGAGCTAAAAATGCAACACATTGTGATCTGACCTAAAGAAGATACAGTGATCCATCTTCAGCATCAGTATCTTAACAGTTGGTGAAACTATAAATAAAGATTCTTGTTCTCATGTTTATTTACTCATGAATATTATGTTAGCACTAAATATTAAGCATCCAGTGACGTATAACAAACGGCTCATGTTTGAACTTACGCCAAGATATTCCTCTAGTTTCAGTCTCTCAGTTTGAATTTCCCTGATGGTCTTCTTGGACAGACTGTGGGTCAAAACGTTCTGCGCAGTCATCCTGGTGGAGGCATTCAGGTCCTGGACCGACACCACTGACATGACTGGGTTCCAGATCCTGAACTGGATGTCTGCTCCCATTAACAACACGCCACCGTCCCGAGTAACCACCTAATGGGGCAGAGTTACACTTTACATGTGAAGTCAAGAAAAATAGGCCGCATTAGTTGTTATCTGTAATAGTCTTTATATTATTATGCACAGATACGTTTTTTTTTTCATGGAAAACATTTCCTGGTGCTGTTTTTGATTATGAACATATCATCTGGAGTAACAGAATATATGTTGACCTTTTGGCTGAATAAGGGACGATTACAGGCTTTTTAATCAGATTTTATGTTAACCATAAAAACAAGTAAAACATAAACCAAAAAAATATTGGCTGAACTTTGATAAAGATTTTACCAGTAAAAAGCAGAAATAAAGTAGATATTGCATTTGACTTTCCTTTTTATTCAACATGTTGAGTAAAAACAACCTTGTTTGGAAATAGTTCTATTCTTTGACATGTTGAACGCCATTCCAAACAGCTCATTTATATTCAATATATTCTAGTGTGGACTATGGCTAGAGTAGTTGTCTTGTGATCGGAAGGTTGCAGGTTCGAATCCAGCTTCCTCCTGCCACATGTCGATGTGCCCCTGGGCAAGACACCTAACCCCAAATTGCCTACGGAGCTGCGTATCGGTGTATAAATGTGTGTGACCTGGGATACATGGGAGAGATCCATCACTGTGACTGTGGTTGTGCAGTGTGGGCTCTGCAGTTGTCTTTTGATCGTAAAGTTGCAGGTTCGATTCCAGCTTCCTCCTGCCACATGTCGATGCCCCTGGGCAAGGCACTTAAGCCAAAATTGCCTACCGAGCTGCGTATAAATGTGTTTGTGAGTGTGAATGGGTGAATGTGGCTCTAGTGTAAAGCGCTTTGAGTGGTCAGAAATGACTAGATAAAGCGCTATACAAGTTCAGTCCATTTACCATTTAGTTAGGTTTACCTGACATGGGGGGACGTTAAAGGCTCGGGTTCTCAGGTCCACTCTCTGCCACTGATCAATGAGGGGCAGCACCAGCACAACCCCGGGGCCTTTCGGGGGACAAACCCGACCCAGACGGAACACCACCACCCTCTGGTAGTTCGGGACGGTCTGCGTGCAGAATGAGTCCATCTTGGTCAAAATTCAACTAACAAATGGGTCGAGACACTGATGAGGCGCGGCGAAAGGTAATATGACTCTACTTTTAGAACAAACCATCCTGTCACTGGGAAGGCTATGAAGGTGCAGATGTAAACGAGGAAGATCACAATCAGGTTGCAGATCCAAGAAACCCATCCCTGAGAGGCATCTTAAAGAAAAGCATCATCAGAAACTCTAAAATACCACTAATCATACCTAAAAACATCCAACAGCTAACAATAGCTAAAAAAAACTTACCAGTAAAGTCGTTTGCAGATATATTTGGGATATAATCAAAGGAAAGTCCTTTAGGATAGCTTAGCTGTGAAAAACTGTGCGAGTTCACAAACAAACCAGGAGTCTTCTGGGAGCTGGAATCCGTCTGCGGAAGCAGATGATACGACCTGCCGAACATCCCCCCGGAAAATACGGCTTATTTCACCATTGAAGCCACAACACGATACTTTAGAGAAGTTTCTGTTCATTAGAAGTCGCCTGGCTGAAGAAAACCAATTCGTTTTAATAGAATTAGCTTACTTTGGAATAACTAGCCACTGTATTCTTCTGGGGGTTAATTGGTGGTACCCATAGGTTAATGTGCTCACTACTGCCACCTAATGTTTAGATGTCTGAAATGAAGCTTGGACACCAGGAAGAAGTTGGATCTTTTGCTGTACAGATTTTATTGTTTGCGCATAAAAAAAAGATGAAAGTTTCAGAACCTCCATAAAAATTACACTTTTGACACATAAATAAAATGTTTAGAGGGAATTAAAAATACTTGCTTTGGCGTTTCTGGTACGCTCCAAAAAGCTCTTTAATGTTCATTTGTGACTTTTCATTACAAAGTCCTAAAGAAGATACACAGTCAGATACAAGTAATTTATGACTTTCATTACAAAGTCACAAATGACTTTGTAAGTAATTTGTAAATTACTTAGCTTACTTAACTTGATTAGCTCCTCTGTAAACCCATGCTGGTGTCTGGCCCAGGTTGCCCTTTTTGTTATGATTTTATTATGTTCCATTACTATAGTTTTTTTGTATTTAATATAGAGCAAAGAACTCACACTACATTTAGGCAAATAAGACAAATAAACACAAGATTTCAAATTTTATTGGAGAAAAAGATATTCACAGCATGAAAAAAGGATATATTTGCAAGCTTCAATTCATACTTGTTTAGTTCTTGAACATATCACACAGTAACTTCTCCATGGGTGTGTTGCCAATTGTCCTGTGAAAGAACAGCTGCTCTATCTTACGTGGACTCAAGAAGTGGAGAGATGGCAGCAGAAGTAACAGCCTCCCAAACCTTGTTGAGCAAGAGCAAAAAAAAATTTTTTTTTTCTCCCCCTTTTGTATTTTCAAACATGCTTGAAGATCTTTGTAATATTTTAAAGATACAGTTTGTCACCTTGAAGTATTGCTGGGGTACACCAATTGAATGTGCTGGCTCAATAGCAAGTGGGACTGGTCCTGCAAGTTTTCAACTTGGCCGGCATCTTTGAGGTTGCGCGTCTCTGTGCCAGGTAATCAAAAAGCAAAGATGAGATAGATTGTCAAATTTACAGAATACACAGTGATTTTGTACATAGTTGGGGTTTTATTTACCTGGCTTGAACAAAACTATTGCTTTAAGACAGGCAAATTCAGTTGGGTCGACAACCAGAGCCTTGAAGCGACTGAATACATCTTCAAGAATCTGCATTTCAGATGAGACGAGGTTGGTCTTAACTTCATGAGTGGGGGAAAGTTCTGGAGACAGAATTAAACATCTGTCCACAGGTAGAGACATCTGGATGGCACACAGAAGGAACATCTCACTCCAAGCTTCTTCCAGCAGAATCACCTTGAGATTTTACAGAAATACATAATATTAGAAGACAGAAACCAAAGAGCACGGGTCTGAAACTCCATCCCTCAAGTGCCACTGTAACTTTTGAATGCGTCCCTATTCCAACACACCTGCATCAAATGAATGGTTAATGACTGAACCTTTGCAAAACTCACTGACATGCCAATCAAGTAATCCAGCCTCTTGACTCAAGTGTGTTGGAACAGGGAAGCATCCAAAGGTTGCAGGAGAGTGGCACTGGAGAACATGGGAGTTACAGTCCCCTAACCTACAATCTACCTCACCTGGTCTCGAAATGGCAAATGAGCAAAAACGGGCAAATTCTTTGCCCACTTCACAGACATGAAGAGAAGTCGAGCTGCTGTTTCGTCAAAACTTTCTGAAGAGCTGGAGATGGATGTAAGCCTGGTGTTGTCTAATGAAGAGTTGTCCTTCTCTGCATCATTTGTTGTCACATCAATATTTTCCTCATCTATGAGCAAACAAAATTTGATGTAGATGCCGAGATTAATACAATACCCATATATTGCTTCCCACTGTATCAGTAATTCGTCCATATTTCCAATGACCTTACCACCCTCTGGCTCCAGTTTGGTACAAGTTTCTGCTGTCAGCAAGCTGACCATGAAGCAGTGAGTCTTTTGGTTGCTGCTGGGTTGTACAGATGCAGAACTGGGATCAGGCAAGGTGCCCAGAGGTCTAAATCCAACAGATGAGTAGAGGCCGGAGGTGGTGAGCTCCTGTGTGGTAACGAGGTCTTCCCTCTTGGCCTCCGCATCTATGGAATCAAGACTGACATGCGTAGTGCTTCGAGGCTGACGCTCACTCTGCACTGCTGCCAAAGACAAAGTGGAAGATGTATTGTTTCAACAAAAGTTAAAATAGTATACTTGTCACTGAAGATGTAAAAATCAACTCAAAACAAAATATCTTACCATCTTTGTTCATTCCAGCTTGGAGACACTTCTTTAGTCGGCAGGCTTGGCACTGGTTCCTATGAGCTTTGTCAACAGGACATTTGCCTGTCCCAGCCTGACACCTGTGAGGTTAATAAAAACACATGCATGAGTCTTAAAATAATTGATTTAGAAAATACTTTACTTTCAATTTGACTTATGTATTACTGTCCTTGCAATACAACATTTATTGCATGAGCCCTTACTCACCTGTAGATGAGTCTTCTTCGTACACTGCGTTTAAAGAAGCCACTGCAGCCATTGCAGGCATATATGCCATAGTGTTTGCCGCTGCTTGAATCAGAGCAGACTTTGCAAAGCAAGGCTTGACCGAGAGCTTTAAGAGGACTTTTATCTGCACAGAATAAATAACCAAAGGGAATATTTTAAACAAATGCTTAATCCTTAGAAATATTACATTTATACATATATTTATCAAGTTTGTTATGAAGCCTTGCAGCAACCAGGAATTGTAATCATGGACAAAATCGTAATGCAAGTTGAAATGTTATAACTTAGGCTGTTTCAAACGACTTAAAGACAATAACATAATGTGGTCATAGCACTAATGATCCGATATACTCAACAGAGAATTGTGACAACCTTGTGGAAGGATACTCCAATTTTTCCCCATATCTCTCAGCTTAATAGCCAGGTCCATCATACTATTTGTAAACTTCTGAATTTAAGAAAGCTAATATAAAATACTGTCATTAGCAAAAAGTTTTTGGCAATCCTGCTGACTCAAAACTAGGAAAAGTTCTGTTTGATTTAGTGTCAGACATGGAAAAAAAATTGGTTATACATATTTTTTTGTGCAGCGTACATACATATATGATTTCAACTACATATCATAGAGTTTTATATTTACCGAACATGTTTCTCAATATAATGCAAATAATAACTCAATTGGTTTTTATGTCACGGAGAAAAAAAAAATGAATTCATACCTTGTTGAATTCCATCTAGGCTCTGGTTTGTGAAGTTGCTGGAGTCATCCTGTGAAAAAAGATCTACTTTAATCACCTGGTCTTCCATTATTTATTGTACCACTATATGTGAATATGGAAATTAAATCTTTTAGAGGTAGAACAGACTAATCAAAATCAATCGCGGAATAGAAAAACGCAAAAAAACCTGTTTTGTTTTGTTAATAAAATCACCCAACACAAACTGTCTGATGTAATGTCGGGTCACTGCCAGATCTGGCAGAGTGAGTGTGAGAACGTGAGTCGTCTGGGGGCTTTCATGAGGAGGACAAGAAGATTAACACCAGTCGCTGTGTAAGCAAATACCAATGTGTCATCCTCTTAATCTTTACTGTGCTAAAGATTGGTGTGGTCTTTGCAAAGTAGTGAACAGTGGAGAACCAATTTCTCAACAAGTACTGAAAACAAGAGAAGCTGAACTACTTCTCTTTAGCAAGGAAGGCAGGTTTTTAACATCAAAATAAGATGCAGAATGTAATATTTTAAAAGGTCTTTTGAGTCAAAGACTTGGTGGAGGCAAAGTCAATCTAGCAATTAAGGATTGCTAGATTGATTTTGTCCACTTTGTCCACATGGATAGAGAAAAGATGCATTAGAGAATACTAATATCAAAGACATGCCACTATTGTGGGAAACATGCCATTGCAGCAGTGCACTTTTTTTTACATTCAAGTTAAACTGTCCAAATGAGGCCAGTTTAAACTTACAATTCTGATTTAGTTTTACACTGTTTTTTTTATCATAATCCTGAATCTGATTTCCCTGTTTTATCTAACCAGCTCAACAGTCCAGATGTAGGCAGGACTAACATGTTGCAACCATCAGCAAAGGGCTACTTTGAGGTTTAACTACTGAGGATATCGGTCACGTTCCTTCACACCTGAGTCCTGTGACTCTTATGAAGATACGTGTCAATCATCTTTAGCAGCGGGCCACCATGAGCCAAGTGATTATGTATTTAGTGGAAACTTTTATCACAACAGATCCCTGCAGGTGAATCAACACACGTCACTGGAAAAAACCCTTACTCATTCCCTTCTTATTTCTACATTCTTATATTTATAGCTCATTATTTATTCACTGCTTGTATTTAAATGTGTTTTCACATTGTCCACAGCTATAGATAGCATTCTGGGCCTAGAGTAAAATCCTGCACATGAATGGAGACGTAACTTTATTGTCCTTGAGAAGATGCCCTTGAATGCTAGTTTGCAAACCTCTGCATCAGTCTAAGCCGCTTTTGGATGTAATCTCCTTTCAGCTATTGTCAAAGAGTGAGCTTAACTTTTCGAGTTGTTACCTCTCTCTTCATGCATATGAAGCAGGTGGAGTAAGGTTGCTGAAGCAAAACTGATTATTGTGGGGGGGGGGTTGTATTTTATTTTAATGTATGACTTTGGAAAAGGCATAAATGAATGGTAATAATTTTTTTCTGTCATAAATAAACTTTGGCTAGCTTGTGGTCAGCAATTCCTGACTTCCAGCCGAACATCATTCACAACCTCCCGCTGCCCTCACCCCTACTCCAGAACAGATAAAGTAGAAGGACTGAGGTGTCAGCACTCTGGGTTTTAGGGATTGTCGTCTCTTGCCATCTGCTGTCATTCACTGTAATCCATCTGATGGCTAAATCAGTGAATAGTTTCTGTAAAACCAAAACCTTAGGCCATGCACTGCATAGTTTGTTTTGAAATTAAAAAGAAGGCCAAGACAGTTTAGCTGTAGTAGCAAAATAATGGATTCGGAATTAAAAGCTCCATGCAGCTAGTTTCATAATTGCCAGCATGTATCTGGTCTTTACAGGGAGACTTACATTGTCAGATCCTGCCATGAAATTGTGGCTATTGATGAGTAAAGCCATATCAGTCGGAGGTGCTCTGTGTGTGGCATATTATGAGTTTACAAATCACAAGAAATGTAATAGTATGAGCTCTTCAGGGGTCAAATTATTTGTCAGTTAAAGTTTGCATAATATTATTTTCACTGGTCAAAAAAGTAGGAAAAGCCGAAGAAAACAAAGTTTCTCTATGATCCCAAAAGCATTTCAAAAAGATTTTAAGGATTGAACTATAATGTGACTCTTTAAAAAAACTGAAGAGTTATAAGAAGACTAGTAGGACTGAGATGTTGTGTTGTTGTTCTTTGTCAAGAATTATATGGGTTTATTGACTCAGCTTCATCCAAATATTATGAGTAACCCCATGGCAATTTACAAGGTTTGCTTTTAGATCCCGCCCTCTTAATCTTTTTTTTATTGCACTACAACTGGGAGGTATCATGAGAAACCATTTCATTACCTTCACAGCTAAGTTAATGAAGCTATTTTAAACCATGGTTTCATTCCAAATACTTTAAACTTTAACTGCCTAAGAAGGCATGTTTGCATGACACAGCTGTTAAAGTGCAGATTTGCTGTCTGTGCATTCTGGAATTGATTAAAGTACTTATATTTTTCTTTAATCATACAGGTTCTCCAGATCCCTCATGTACTTCTGTTTGCATCATTCCAAAAGTCCGTCTCTCAATCTTATTTATGACTTCAATTGCATCATCTCAGTTTTGTACTCTTTAAAATATTGCATTCTAGTGGTCTAATAGTAATTCTTATTTAATATACTTGCCTTATTTCTCATTTTTAACCTTAATTCTTTTATACTTTAAAAACTGATGCATTTTGTATAAGCTAAAAGGTTCTCTAGGAAATTGGCATCCCATTATTTTTCATACAATTGAAGGGGGAATTAAATTTAATTAGAAAGAACACAACAGGGACAAAAAGCTTATATGATTTGCACACTATGTATTTTATTGTAGTTCAAGAAATAGCATTAGTAAATTTCAAAAAAGCTAAAAAATACCTTTACCTTATATAAAATTGGGTACCCAAAAAATAATGTGTCAAGTATCGCATTTTCCTTGTATTTTCTTTCATCTTTCTTTTTTCTCTTCGCTTTTTACAAATGATTAAAAAGGTTGAATGTGAAATCATCCTTTAAACACTTTGATACTCATGTTTGCAGTGGCCCACATAAAGAGGTTCAGCTTGGATTCCACGTCTAAACAGGAAGTGAAGCAGAAACAACAGAATGTAACAGGCAGACATTATAAAATGGATGGTAGTGTCTTGCTGAAGGGGCCAGCAGTAAGTGGTATAAAGGTGGACGTGCTAAAGTACCTCAGGAGCTTGCATCGAAACTCCTGTAGTCGTGGAAATGCTCTTTCCACACAGGAGGTTTGCCTTTCATTGCTCCACAGTCTCTCAGCCGCAGCACTTGCTCTTGGCCTGTTCATTTTGATTATTAAAGACAAGAATTAAAGATATTCTTGTCAAGCGAGCACATTTTTCAATATTATTTTATTTTTGAAGAGATGTTTGGATCTTACACACCAGAGACGTGGGGATAGGTTGGTAGCATCTACATATTCCCCCCACAGACAGACTTCTCCCCCGATAACTAAACTCTTCTGCTTCTCAGTACCTGTTCAGATAAAGAAAATAATGAAAATAAAAGATTTTTACTCTTGAGACTGAAAGTAAGTAATGGCAAATGAAAGCAGAATGTTCACCAAAGTCAATTTTTTGTTCTGTAAAATTTGGGGTTTGCTGCCACCTGGTGGTTTGACAATCAATAAAACGTCAGTGGTTGTTTGAAATTGAGAACTATTTTCACAACCTGAACAACTCACAGCACACCTGTTTTTGTTTTTTCACTGACCCTTGAAGGCTAGTGGCCACACATTATAGTAGCGGGCCCAGTTGTGTGTGGGTCCAGGCTGGTCCAGATACCACGGAGAGGCCAGAATCGCCCTGAGTCCAGCTTTAACAACCCTGCGTACTTCACAAAGGTAACAGCCCTGTTTCCATACCTCCACCACTGACAAAAACTTGCGCTGCAACACAAAATAACTCAACATTATATATACACACAGTTTCAGTGGTACATTGCCTTCCACATCATCCACACTTGTATGGCGTCCTTCATCTTTTACCTTGAAAAATAATAGCCTCTGTTGTTTGTATGACAGTCATTAAGAAATTTAATTCTTTACTTTTATTTTGACCACTGTAATATGATCACATTTATAATTCAATCAAACATCCACAACATTTTGGCATCATTTCAGTCAAAGGGGGTTTCAACCTTTCAAAACTCTACATACACTATGCATGAATGTCATATAAAATTAGGGCTTTCCACTAACTTGCCCAATAACTGCAAAAGATAAGCACCACCCACCTCCCCATCCCCATTCTATAAATTAAGAACTTCTAAATACATTCTGTGACACAGACGCGTTATTTTCAATAACAAGTACATATATCTGTTAGCACATCCTTACTCGTTCATGGTAGTCAAAAACATCCTGCCACACAATGGATGTCTTCCTGAGTACTGATGTGATGTTCACAATTCTGTTAATAAAAGTGGACATATTAATCTTTTTTTATAGATTTGATTTGCATGCTTCAACCCAAAATCTCTCTTCTACTGCCTTACTTTTCAATGTAGAATGCTTCCAGTTTAGAAAAGTCCAATCCAAAACCCATCTTGTGCATGAATGCATGAATGTAAGGATTTGACCTCCTACAACAAAAGCAGTGGGAAGTTTTTACTTTTGTGTTGTTACGCTCAGTGATGACTTGCAGCATTTTTGACAGCTGAAAACTACTTCAGCTGGATATTAGGTTTGTGTTTCTCTTCTTCAGTGGTGGAGAAAGTACTCAAAAAATGTACTTAAGTAAAAGTACAAATAAGCAGTCAAAAATGTACTTAAGTAAAAGTCAAAATACCACATTAGCTTTTTACTTAAGTAAAAGTCAAAAAGTACTGGCTTTTAAAAATACTTAAGTATTAAAAGTAAAAGTACTTGCTGCATACATAACCTAATCACTAATATCATTAAGTGTGCAGAACGTGTTTAATTTTAATACATCAGAAATGTGCCGTTTTAATGAGCAATGCCACAGATTAAACATATTCTTATTGTGTTTATTCTCTGTAACATAGTTTAGACTTAGATATGTGATTCTATGAATCATAATTTCAGG
>CAEGAF010050691.1:0-31084 GCA_903067075.1 Micropoecilia bifurca
TCACACAATCGTTTTTTGAGTGTGCTTTGTGTCAAGGACTCTTTTAGCTTGTAACCATGTCTACGCTTACTAGAGCCAAATACCTTTTACATTCAGAAAATAGAATCCATACAATTTATTTCATATAACTAACACCAATGTTTTCGTTTGTACTTAGTGGGTTTTTATTTATTTAATGCGCAAACTAATTTATTGTCACTTACTGTACAGTTATGATCAAAATTAACATCCTTTCAACAGGAGCATTAATATCTCATTCAGTTTGGGCTTTAAGTTATGAATTTAACCTTTCTTTTTCTAAGAAGAAGATATTATACAACATGCAACTTCATTAGTTCCACAAATTACAACTTATTGTGACTTATGTTTTCCCCTTCACCTGCACATTCAACAGTGATGTGCGGTGAGGTTCATGGCTGGTGAGGCTCTGGCTTAATCAAAATCAGATTTACAAATATAGACCCCCTACATGTTATTGTTTACATACGTAAACGCTGGAAGGCAAAAAGACTATTCTTTTGCATCCCATCCATAGCCGCGCTGCAGCGTTCGAATAATTCTGTTAACGCAATAAAACTTGAAAATGTAGGTATTATTGAGGCCTGGCATAGCAGTACATAGGGGGAGCTTTGCTGTTACATTGTTTTACCGTAAATAGAATAGCTCTCTTTTATTCATTATTTTTCTGCCTCCCTTAATGCTTCTCAAACTGCTGCATGCGGTTCAATCTCTTATTGAGGTTTCAAGTAAAAATGCAGAAGTAATTAGCAAAAAATGAGCAAAATTTCCAACGGACAAATCGCAGAGTGTAACTGACATTAACAGTGAGAAACGGAGTGAATTTTTGACCCCAGCCCAATTTTTAACTTGCCCTCACGCCTACAAATATCGCTCTATTGGTATGAAAGTTGGCTATGACATCGCACCGAGTGTCTGCTTCTGTAAAATGTTTTCAAAGAATCATTTTACACCTTGACAGTTTTCTGTCAAGGTGCTTCAGAGCGAACTAGTGTCATAGGGTAGACTCAGGCTGCCAGCCATTCATTTTCATCCTTTTGTCAAAACATTTAAGAGCTCAGCGCAGACCTTCTCTTTCTCATCTGTACTGTTACTGTGAGTGAGGTACAGATATGAATCGCAGTGTTGTCAAAGAAGAGAAATAGCCCTCTGACACGCTTCAAGTGGGGGTCCGCTCAGCTCATGTTATGTCACTGTGTCTCTTACAATATCTCTAGAGATGCCACACAGCTTTATGATTCTGTGCCTCTACTTGTATTAATAGTCACTGAATCAGTGAGCCTAAAATCTCCACTAGTGGATGGGTCAGAATTTCTTCCAGTTTGATGCAAAAACAACAGAAGCAATTGTCTGTGGTTCCCAAAATCCCCTAAGCAGGTGCTGGCAGCATGACAGAGAGTGCAGCAGGATACTTAAACAGACCATTAAAAATAATTTAAAATTTTAGTTAAACTAAATAAAAACGAATCTGACGATTCAGCAGCTCACAATTTTAGCATCTATATCAATAACTTATAAGGCTGGTGGGTCTAAGGAGGGAGTTATGACCTGAGAAGGAAGCAGGGCTCTTTGACCAGCAGGGCGGTGACATGAATGAGAAACAACACGAAGGTCAGACACTCAGAGGACTCAGCAGATGGAGAAGTCACCCCTGAAGGATGATTTATCGTTCAAACCACTGTTGTTTTTTCACCTGTGCTGTCGAATTCCACCTCTGAACATGTTAAAATATGGGTTAGGTTAAAGTGTTCTGTGAAAGTATTAATGCACTTTTTGTTATTCACTGTACTGATCACGGACTGTAACTTGATATCAAGTAAGGCTGAGGCAACAGTGTCACAAAAGTAAGAAACACTGCCACCTACAGGTGGGGGTTAGCCACATAAACCTGGGATGTTTTTGACCATTTTTTGGGGAGAATTTGGAATAAACGCACAAGTATGGATTAACATGAAAAAAATGCAGGGATCTGTTGATTTTGCATGGATTTCCATGGTTCCGGAATTACAAAAAAAAAACTTGGGAGACTGATTGATGTAATTTGCCGTTTGGAGGTTAGGGGGCCACATAGAGAGCTGTGGCAGGCCAGATTTGGCCCCTGTGCCTCGAGTTTGAAGCATGTGGTGTAGGATAGCATTCAGCTCTTCTTGTCCTCGAGGACTAATGATCCGCAGGGAGCTTCCTGCTTGGTCCTGCCCTCCAGGACAAACCTGCAGCTCCACACAGAACAACCCGGTTCCTGCAGTTTGTTATGATACCGTGATTCTAATGTTAATCTTGTGCAGTGTATGCTGCTAATTTTTTTTCTAAACTGTCAATCTGGATTCATGCAACAGCAGCACACAGTTTGAGTCCATGTCACTCCTGGTGAGATGCTTCAGCAGAGTCCAGCTGTGACGAAATAAATTCACCGGAAATAATCAGCGAAGCACAAAGCTGAATTTATAATGTTGATCCTCAAACATGAATGTTTTACAGTGGAAGGGTGTCTTCTGGAACAGGAGGAACACAGCTGGGAGGCAGCTACAATAAAAAAACACACAACCACTCACAACTTTAGCTTAAAGTCCAATGAATCCAAACCCTGGACTGGGTTTGATCTTTCCTCCCATGTTCACAGGCTACAGGATTCACACCTTTCACACTTCGCTTGAGCTCATAAGAATAATTTTTCTAGTTGCTTTTTAAAAAAAATCTCAGAACAAATAAGTTTTTACAGCAAAATTACATATCCAAAGATTTGATGTGTAAGCTAAGACAAACCATTCGTTTTACTTATTAGTTTGTATTCAATTAACGATGCAGAATATATAATAGTTCTTATAAGTAGGGGAGTGTTTTAGTTGTTTTATTTCCAGTTTTAGCTTAATCTAGTTTTAATTCTGTTATATTAAGCATCTTAAGTCAAGCAGAAAGGGCTGAGCTTTTCACATGTTGATGTTGGAAGTATTTTTTTAGCTGCAAATGATTGAGTGCTTTGTTGTTTCAATATAATGTTCATTTTTTATTTGAAAAACGAATTGAATTATTTGTCTATTTTCATCTTTTAATGTATATCTAATATATACATTAAAAGATGTATATATTTCTTAGGTGGTTAAATAAAAAATGCGGCGAATGTGGTAATTGTGTTATTCGATGAGCCGATTAATCGTCAGAATAGTTGCTAAAATTGATTGTCCGATTAATTGATTGCTAAAATAGTCGTTAACTGCAGCCCTAGAAATTGAATCAGTTTAACGAGCTGATACATTTGTGTGAGACGAAAGAGTAAAACCAGAAGAAATCTGCCAAATAATAATATATGATGCCTTTGCATTCGTCGTTACACAGCAGGATAAAAACATAATTTTATTTAACAGTGTGGCTCACATTGGAGAAAACACATGTTAGTGCATTGCATGTTAATTAAATGATCCATCTCTATATGCCGTCTATGCAGTATTAATGTACGTTTAAATTCATCCCATTCAAAATTAAATTAAGCCGCTCCATTAACCTGATCTTAGCGCTTGTCCTATATCCTGTTTCAGGCTGAGGTCTCCGGTTTATCAGACGCTCCTGACTGAGTGATTGAAACTAACGGCGCTTTGTTCGGACGCGACCATCTGTGGTTAAGGGGATTTGAGAGGGATTTGGTGGATTACCACGGCGACATTTATGTGTAAACAGCTGAATGTCACAGGTTGTGTGTGCTATCATGACTGAGTCAATTCACTTGACAGAGTGGATTAAGTGCAGAGGCATCAACACAATGCTCCCTGCCCCGCCAAACAGCTTTTCTCCCAAATTTGAAATAACAGTTTTACACTTTCACTGCTGAATGGATTGTTTTGCTGGCAAGGCAGAAAAAATGTGGACTGGAGTCAGTGAAGGATGAATGCAGCAAAACGTAATGCAAGGATACCCTTAAAAATAATTCTTCATCTGATACGTTAAAGAAATATTGACATTATAAATAAGTGAATGAATCAAGTAATCTTTGTCCTACTATCTGGGGGGTATTAGGTATTTTTAGGCACATGGTCCCATTTTATAGTCAAGTGACTGTTACCTTCAGATGGTATAAAAATTCTGTATATATCAAAAACAACTTAAATAAAATTTGACTTTATATCACAGCTGTTTCTAATGGTTTGAAATTGGCCTCTGTGTCTTTAAGAATCTCCTGTCCTTTCTGACATTCCTCTTTTAGCACATCATCGCAACAATGCAACAGGGTTGGACAGGGTTGGATGTGAGACTCCACCTTCAAATCCCCTTGATTGGACTGTACAATGCCAAAATACACATTTTAGTGAGATTTACCAATAGCCAACTTGGAGAAAGCTTTGTTTAGTCCGCTTTAGTTGAACTGCAGTTCATTTGCCTAGAAAGTCTACTTCATTTAGGGAGGTGTAAATGCAAATTCAAACCCTGATGTGGACCAAAAGTTGCATCTGGTGTGGTTGGAATACATATATGTCTTGGAGTGGTCTCTGGTCAACACGCCAAGCTGACCAGAGACCACTTCAAGAAGCTGACCACAGCGCACGCCATTCTAGGTAAATTCAAGAAAAAAGGTGAGAATCGAGCACTAGCGGAAGAAATGGCTCGTGTTTTTTCACCAAAGTCAAAGGAAAAATCATACAGCTGCTAAAATCTGATGCCACTCTGTTTTTGTTCAAATTTTTTGAAAAAAGTTCTTTAGCTGTTTCCATATTGTTTCCTTCGGTGGTTCTTGGTGCAGCGCCACCACAGGCGAGGAGGGGAACAGGATACAATGGGAATGCGAACCACAACAGATGAAAATGTAACAAATGTTGCTATTTTGGTCTTATTGAACCGAGTCTACCGGACTTAACAGGTGTGATTAGAGTTTTTTACAACTGCCCAACATCCAAAACCAAAAAAGAATAATTGCATAAGCATTGAAGCCTGAAGCAAAAATATATTTATCTACATAAAGAAAAGTCTACAAAAAGAACAAATCAGAACTAACATAGCTGTTAGCAGCTCTAACATGCTGCCACCATGAGCAGCGCAATTCTTTAAATTCTTCAAAAACTCTTCAGAAAATCTCTGGTGTACTTGTTTGAAAAGGGACTTTAATATTTGATTTGTTGAAGAATCAAATTATTACATGTACCAGGAAACTGATCATTTCTCTTTTTCTTTGACGGTCTTTGCTGACAGTGAAATGAATTACAAAAGCGGTTCCCCTAGAACGAGTTTGAGAATTTGTCTTCATCATGAAGGAACAAAAAGCTGCTTTGCCAAAGGTGAAGGGTGTGTGTGAGCCAAGAAAACATCTTGCAATGGTTGAAAGGTTTCTTAGAACTCTTTCTTCATAACATTCATACAAAAACAAATTATGTTGTCCTTGTCAGAGTAACTCTGTTCCTGAGTTACATAAAAATATGTTTTTTCTACTGTTTGTTAAGCTCAGCTCCTCACCTTGTACATAGGAACAATGTGGCTTTAAGAAAAAATATCAAATGTGTTTTCATAATATCCTTCGCTGCAAGGTGCAACCTTGAATGTGGAAAGTAAGTTTATGGTATAATAATATTAGAAGAATAAATTAAGAAATATGGACTTTTAATATTTCCATGGAATTTGTGTTTCTGTCTAAGTTTGTGCACATAGAAAATGTGCACAAATGATGACATTAAGAGCAGATTTGTATGTTTCTAAGTGTAAACAGAATCTTAGCTAACTACTCAGGCTGTGATGTATTCATGATGTTCATCATAGAGACAACCTGTCTTTATGTCCCAGAAAGACAGTTTCTTTCTGGGAAGAAAATGTATCTATTAATTTTTACAAATAGTTCTCTGTTTGTGTCCAGGATTAGTGGGGACTGCATAGATGTTAGCTACCATTTTCCTGACCCCTTGACCTCTATAAGCTCCAAAAGTCAGCCCTGACGATCCTCTCTCCAGATCGAATTGTCCACTGAAGTGTGGACCTGCCTTGTTTTGTGGACCAGCCAAACCACACAGTGATGGACAAACGAGCATTTTGAGTTGGGTTGGTCTTATTTTTCAAGTTTCCAAAATGGTTACATATAAAAATTCAAAGTGGTTTGTGACTTTGTCTTCAAGTTCCCTGATCTAATATTTTGAGGAAATAGCTTTATGGCATCTATCCTCCATATTCTTACCTATTCTTCTTTGCAGATCACATAAACATATTCTAGATATGTTCAAGTCTTACACAGTTTCTCAATCGTATTGAGATCCAGACTGTGACCAGATCAAAATATCACCCTGACACATGAGTGTGTCAGGATGAGACACATAAGATCAGCAACACATGAGCGTCAGGAGAAACCCTAACATTTTCTAGGGGAAACATCAGGGTTTCCCCTAGAAAACCTTGATAAGCCTATTGGTAAGGGCACTAGGGCAGCACAGTAGCGGCTCACCGTGTTGTTGTATTAAAACATGTTAAAGTTACAAAAATTCAGAAGTGCACCAACAGGCATTGTTATTTTGAAATAATAGCATGAGGCTAACAGACAGGTGTTAGGGCAGTGGGCTGGCCCGCACGCCCTCGCGCTCAGTTCAATGCATCAACAATAAACCTAGCTTTGTTTGTCTTCACTGTCGCTGTTGCATAAAAAACTCTATTTAAAATAAACAATGGAGGAATAAATGAAGCCTGGTGGCCCGCCAGGCTTATGATACACTGAGTGAAATGTGAACCTGCTTTGATGTAAGCTATTCCATTGTAGGTCTGGCTTTGTTTTTTCCCTAGTTTTGTATCTATTTGTAACCTCTGTGGCCTGGAGTATCATGTATTTAGCCCTTTCATCCATCCATCCATCCATTTTCTTTACACCCTTGTCCCTTAGTGGGGTCAAGAAGGGGGCTGGTGCCTATCTCCAGCGAACGTTCCGGGCGAGAGGCGGGGTCACCCTGGACAGGTCGCCAGTCATAACCCTTTCATTTTCCTATTAATTCTGGCTGTGTCTCCTACATGGCTTGTGGTAAAATGTGAAACTGTAATTCTTAAGGTTTTCTATTAACAGCAGCTCTCTTTCTGCCACTCTTCCATAAAGGTTATATTTGTGAAGTGCAGCACTAACAGTTCTGTCTACAATACACATGATCAACATCTAATATCTATTTTTCAGCTCCACATGTTTGAAGGCCTGTCAGTACCCACACCAATCCCAACTCATCAACAGCACTTGAGGATCCAGTCTTAATCATAACTGGAAAAGGTCAATGAATGATTTCTATAGACGTGGCTTTTTAACATCCTCGGTACAAGGCATAGACAAAGGGAAACAAAATTTTCATTTGCTTTTCGTTTTTCTTCGTTAAAGGTCATCTGTAGTATGTTTCTTTGGACTCTTTGTGTCACAGTCTCCTAGCAACTTGTCATTCTGGGTTGTCTTCATTTTCTGTACAGATCTTGTACTTAATGTGATGACGATAGTAACAATGACTTATTTATTAATCACAATTTTTTTTTAAAAATGATTTTTTAATAACGCAACAACATGAATCACAAGCATTTACTGTTTAACTTGAGCTCTGTCAAAGTCTTGTTCCTTTATCATCTTGTCTGTGCTATAAAATCAGCAGCGCCAAGTAAATTTACTTTTAGACACATCAAGCTAATTGTTTTCACGTTCCCTTTACTGTCACGACTCTGAGCTAGCTTACATCAGACCAAAGAACTTTCTTCCACTTGTCCATAGAGTCTACTTGAGACATGATCTGAGTTTTCTTCAGGAGACGGTAGCACCGTGCACAGAACCTGAGCATGGTGCCATTTTTATTTTAATTTAACTTAGGGATTCTCTGTCTCAGCTGTTTGATGAAATACCTTTTGTTACAACCAGAGCAGTAGCAGGATGCAATTTGTGTAGCAGCTGCACTGCTAAGAGAGATACAGCTGGTTTCCAGCTGCGGTTTCTGTCCCCACCAATGGTATCTCCTCACAGAATGCATGTGTGCAGACTGTCAGTGCATTCAGTTTTTTGGACAGCTGTAGACATTCTCATTGTGTGGCAAGTGGTAGGAAGAGAAGCGGGGTAGATTCTTTAAGAAGATTCATTTTTATGAGCACAGAAAGGTAAATATAAACACAGAGGAATTATTTTATTACAAAATATTCCATAAACCTTCTAGAGCATCTAGGAGAGGAACCTTTAAAATTACATTTTGTAGCTAGGTTTAGATTTTTATTTTCTGATCTCTACGGATGTCTTCTGCAACCAGTTGCTGGATACAGTCACATTAGAACTGTTTGCCAAATCTTCATAGCTTCCTACAGTACATAATTAGCTATTTAGGTTGTGTTCAAACCTTAAAGGTAGTTCACATCTCCTAAAAAAGTGGACTTCTGCTGTCTTAAAACAACTTCACTCTCACAGAACTAGTTGTTTTTGTAAGGTTTGGTCTGTTTTCTTTAAATTCCCACCATGTTTGCATTAGTAAAGTCTAAATAGCATAGATATTATCCAACCTATTTCTGGTGGGGTTTCTGTAGCATTGTTTGTGTTTGTAGTGCTCAGAGTGACATTGGCAGCTGAAGTAAAGCAGTTTGTTTCAGTAACCAACAATATGACTTCATTCTTCGTAGCAAGTACAAGTAATTCTTAAATACAGCCAAATTTGTAATAAATTCTCTCTTCATGATGAAAAGAATAAGAAACTTGAAAGCAATATTGTATCAAATAAAATGTTTACCCTTTTATGCTTTGTGATTGTCAAAGCATAAATATACTAGTATATGTAATCATTATTTATTTTAAAATGTAAAGATTATTTATTCCAATAAATTTTAATAATTTTTGCTCTGAAAGAGACTGCTTTTTTAAATGTAGGAAACATCTGGAAGTCTGAAACATAATTCAGGCTAAAGATTATGGAGTGGCGTCGTCCTATAGTACCAACTAATGTGGATTTCTACTAAATGAAATTGCCAACTGAAGGTTTTCTTGAAAATATTTTCAAGTTTGAAAAACTGGAACTATTCCTACCCAGACTTTATTTTTGCTCTATGGCAGAGAATATAATGTGAGAACCACTGTACTGGTTAATCAGGCGCCCACCTGAATATTGCTGTCCTGTGTGTATTAATACACATTCTACTTGCATTAATCTAGTTACTTTAGCACACCAGCTTACACATTGCTCAGTGGCCAGGTTTCACATCTTCCACATTTCTGTGGTAGATTCTTCAGTCTTACTGGATCCGAGTCATTTCTTAAGATCCAATCTGTGGTTTTATGTTTGCACATTCTCACAAAATTGATGCTCACTGCCAGAAAAACAGCTAATTTCTGGATTAAACGTGGATATCATCTTACAATGTGAAGCCTTCAGAGGTAAATGTGTGAACCACACCAGCTCACACTTGAAGAAATCATTAACTATTAAGAAGAAGCGTTAAGGGCTGACTGGTAATGGTTGCAGAGCAGCACGGAAGCGGCAATGCCAGCTGAAATAGTAATGTGTTTTCCTGTGAAGATGTCAGTCTGATCTCATATCCTTTTGAGTTGTAAAGACTTTGGAGTTATGTGGGATTCCAACAATGAGCTTAATGTTGTGTTCATGTTTTACAGGTACTCAGGAGGCTAAAAGAGAGATGTCTGCTGTTGTTTCTGTTTCACTGCAGTTGCTTCTACTTTTCTGAATTCTTATATCTTCTAAAAACAAAAGACAGGTAAAGTGTTAAGCTCCCAACTGATGCAGTACACGCAGTGGTTCCGCAGTAAAACTGGACTTTCTAGACTCTTATTTCTCCTCTCAAAAACATAACAGCTGAACCCACTGTTTACTCCTTCAAAAGAATGCGATGATGAAAAATTAATTTAACAAGTGCAAATAAACTGACATATTTAAATTATTTGACATGCACTATACTGTAGCGTGCTCCAGAGCTCAGGTTAAAAGGTTAGAGGGTCATAAATCTGACATACACGATATATTTAGTCTGTTCTCAGAGGCATTGCCCAGCGCTCACCTCTCTCTCCCAGCCACCTCATGTTTTATACATATCACCTTTCACACCGAATCTTCATCTCTCATATTCCCCAGGCAGACATCGAAAACTAGAGAGATTCATGTTGTGTTTCTGTCAAATGTTTTTCTTTCAGGTCGGGTTTGGCGGATCGTGACGGTTTAGGATATGGGGAAAACCATTTCTGGGATGTTTTTTGAGTATTGGGTCAGTGCAGATTTCTGGAAGCAACATATAAACTCTAAAGCTGAACCTGTTCTAAATGCAATAAAAAAATGTCAGATTTTCAGAGTATCTTCCTCAACAACAAATGTCAATAAAGTTTTTTTAATTTACAATCAGTAACAAAAGCAGTTAAGTACCAATTCAGGACCTAACTGCGACCCACTGGTCCCATAAAACCAGCCAAACTCCTACAAACTCACAATGCAACAGCCTGCCTGCATATATTTGTGATCATCAGGAACCCACTCTAATTGTCCAGACCAAAGCTTGTACATTTGAGTGCTAAGTATTAGCCGCTGCCTTCATTTGGTTTAGCTGGTTTGTTAAACTACCTGAGTGCTAGCTTCCATTAAAACAAAAGCTATCCTTGCTCACAATTGAGTAGACAGCAACCCAGGAGGTGAGCATGGCTTTCCACCTGCAGGTTCTGAGGTGTTGAGCAGACTCTCACCAAGTCGACTCAATCCGGCTCAGGCAGGATACCGCCATCTTGTCAATCGAAGACAGGCAATCAGCTCAAAGCAACAGCTTCTCCCAATTGTCCCAGTCCTGCTGAAGAAGGCTGCGGTCATACGGAAGAGCCGTAACTTAACACCAAGGCTTTGATGTAAGGAGTTTCCTCCCAGGACTTTGGCAGTAAAGAAAAAACTGGCATTAACTGTTTGCTAACTGGTAAGATCAACTCACCTGCACCCATGACTAGGACACTCCCAGGGCTGCTGATTTATTTCAGACCTCTCATTGCAATAAAATCTGTGTTAATGTCAGAGTGCAATGCTCCCTTCCAGAGGAATGCTAGGTGCCAAGGGGGCGGTCTCTTGTCTTATCTCTCGATCCCACAAGCAGATGTTCATGTCCAGAATAAATGTGCCACTGTCAGATCAAGATGCAAGCTAAGAACTGGTTGCAGACTTTGCGACCCCTGTTGGTGGTGACTGATGCTCATGGGGAGCAGTACAATCCTGCTAATGCCCTACTTCCCTTCGTATATGTCATTTTGACTGTGCACTACAGTGCCAGGTTTAGTATTAGAAAAAACCTCTTGGGCCTTAGCCTCCCTTAGCCTCCCTCTCCTTGGGGTCAGCTTAGGATGAGAGGATGCAAAAGGCTCCAGTTAGCAGTAGTAGTAGTGTCCCCTCTGATATGATGTATCCCTAGCATTATGGGAAACCAACCACATTCGACCCTACAGGTAGAGCTATCTTCTCTTTTGATCAAGAAAGTGATTTACATAGGGCTTTCTGATCAGTATTAGATCACCTTTTACCTCAGGTTTTCTGCTGCTGAAGCATGAGGGTTTACTGAAAGAAACAATTGACCCATGTTTCTCGACTCCTGGTCCCCTTGTGAAATTGGACTGAGGTGTCGAGGAATTTCTCTGGGTACTAGTTGGTTTTTTCAACTTGCTTTGAATGTTATAATCTTAGTTCCATGTCCAGGCCCATGCAGCGCTAGTCTGAATCCTTGGAATTGTGTCTCTGTATGGGCTGCTGGGAATAAGCAACACAAGAGCCTCAAAATCCCATAGTGAGAGATGAAAATGAATAACTCTTGTTCTTGGCCTGTACTTATGTATTGCTTTGCCAAGTCCAGAGGACCCCAAAGTACTTCATACTACAATCAGTCTTTGCCACCATCAACATTCACATTCTGGAGGTGACAAGCTACTTTATTGGAGCCACAGAGTCCATGGGGCAGTTTGGCAGAGGCGAGGCTACCATCCAGTCGTGCCACAGTGCCTTCTGACCACCAAAATGATGAAGACAGGTGGAGCAGGAATCAAACCGGCAATCCACCAATTATGGGACAAACTCCTACCACCATCATCCCTATACAACCATGCTTTCTTGATGAAGTGAGAACAGTCGCTTTCCTTGCTTGGTGTTCTGTCATATTGTAGGTTACTTAAAGGATAGGTACAACGACCAGCCAATCAGGATTAATGTTGTTGAATAAATCCTTTAGAGGCATTGCATCACAATGTGACACATACCTCTCCTGCAACTTAGAGAACCAAGGTTATTCTTGTGGGAATTTAGATTTTGTAATTTTTTTGTAGAAGATATTACATTTTATGTCTTATACAAAGTAATGATTCACATCTATATTGTGGGCAAAGTGCTGCATGTACTCACACAACCACTACCCTTCATACCAGGTCCCCAAAGAAGAGGAGATGAAGAATAGATGACATCTTGAGCTCTCAGGCCTTATGCACGTGTTTTTATTTTTACCCCCAGACTTCTTGGGAGCCATCTGTTTAAAGATTTAAAGAATATCTTGCTCTTGTCAGCCTGTGAGAGTCAAGTAGCTTGACCAACAGCTATAAAAAAAAGTACTGTCGAGTAAATGTAGATCTCTGTGTGGGGTGAAGGGTGAGTTAGAAACCAAGACACAACTGACAAAAGATATTAGTTTGAAGACCAGATAATGTCCATGGACGTGATGATATGTGCAAAGAGTTCATGCATGCACATCTGACCCGCTGTGCTCCCTTTCGGTTGATTGAAGAATTTAGCAACTTCCTGATGTTTTCCCTGCAAACAGCCTCTGCTGCACATACTTGTGGGCTGTTTAGAGAACAGTTCGTTCTTGGCTTCATGTCTCAGTCCTGACAGTCCTGAAGTGAACAGAGGATTGGAAAAAAAACATCGAGTAGATCTGACAGCTCACCCTGAAAAACTAATTCTAATGTATTCCTTACCTTGAATGACCCTTAATCACAAATGAATGTACTCTCCAGAAATAATAGTTTAATAAGAGCTCTAAAGTAAGAAAATCCATGTATGATAACCTCCCTGGAATTAGTTTTTCCAAAGAATATTTTAAGGTCTAATGTTTGCGTCTTAAACTTCCTGCTCTCCTTGTCTCCTTGTTGATAATTGGCGTTCTTAGGCAGATGGCAGTTTTTAGAAAAAAGCCAAGTTCTGACACCAAGTGCCTCCCTCAAGACTTCTCCCCGATTTTCTGAGAAAGCCTCTGAATAGATCCCGACAAGCCATTACTGTTTTCCACTTTCTCCTGTTTATTTCTATTTACAGCAGTTAATACAATTATTCCCAGTCGTGACCTATTTAAGCGGAGCATGCTATGAGCCATTAGCATTCAGAGAGTCTACAAAGTTACCACATTGATGGATTTGTAAAAGGAGGTTGTGTTTTTTACCGCATGCGTAGGTGGAGGTTCAGAGGCCTCCTGTTTGTCTTCATTTAACTGATTTTCTGTTGCCATAGGAGCAGGCGTCTTTTTTTTTCTTTTTTTCCCCTTTTCCCTCCCTTGAAAGTGCAGCACTTCAGAGCGCACTGTCTGGATTCAGATCAACAAGAAGGTGTCAGGGGAGTAGTCCAGGATTTTACACTCATCATCGCTCCCATTACATGACTCGCAGCTCACTTTGGAGAGAATATTTAGTTGAGAACATGGTTTTTATTCCAGAGCCATTCATGAGGATGTTGCAGTGTGGTTTTGGCAGATCTCTGACACCATCATGTATGCGTTGCCTGCTTTCAGAGAACATCAATCTTCTATTGTAAAAGAGAACACGTTTAAAGTCTTTGTCGTTCTTCTACCATGATTTCTTTCGGAAGGTTTTCAAATCTTAGTGATGTTGCGTTTGATTTACAACTCCTTTATAAAAGACTTAAGAGACTTCTCTGTAAATCAAGTGGAAAAAGAAAAAGTCAAAATTCCGCTCTGAGCTTGTTTTTCTCTGCGTATTAGTGGCCCCTGAACTATGTTTTGTCAGAAATATTTTTAATTCTTGGCCCACAGCACCAGCTTTTCTCTTTTTTGGCCAATTAAATAATTTAGCTAATTTGCCAATTGCTTGATGGGGTCTGAATGTTTTCCTTGAGAGAAAACTTGTTTCTAATCTGACTGGATTGAATCACTGAATCAAATTAATCTGGACTAAACTGGTTTGTATGTAATGATGATGTTGATTGTTTATTGGTACTAGATAGAAAAACAAGAAGGGAAAAAATTTGTGGTGCGACACGATTAAAATGTTTAATTTTATATTTGTAATTGTACATATCGGCAAAATAAGCAATATTTTCAACTCAAAAACCCGTTTTGCTGCAAATTTAAATAATAATTACACATATGAGCTCAACAACAAAGATATTTAATTGTTTTTAAACCCTTAACTGTCATGAGGACATCAGTGTCTTCATATTGACTTGCAAATACACTTTTTGGGAGTAACAGTTAATGCTTTTATGTTACTCAACCATCAGATTGATGCAAAGTGCTAAGCTACCCTTTTAGTTTTCAATTGCTTCACTAATTCCTGATCATTCATGGAACTCCTTTAAACAAATACTTCAGAAATGTGAACTGTGGATGCTGACATTAGCGTTGGAGTCATCAGTGCGGCAATATGTTTAGCATAGATGCTATTCTAGGCTTGAATAGCTTCGATGATAGGCCAACTTTTGTTTGGCACGATACAGCAACAGACTTTACAAGCTTCCCATCGTATCATATTTTTGACACAAAATTAACTCCTAGTAAACTAGACTTTGTCGTCCATTGCTGTGGTTTGCGGATGTCTCTTGCGCATCAGATTTACGGATATACCAGAAACTCACTAATGCAAAGGTTCTGGCCAAAACATTTGAATGTAAAAATTTTTTTTAGCATGTTAAAATCTATGTAATTAATTAATCAAAATTAAAACCCTGGCCATAGAAAAAATATAGCAAACCTCTCAGTAGAAATGGAAATTATCCACAACTTTGGCTTCATTAGAGCAGAGTTTGTAAGGGATATGTTATTTAAGTTGGATAAGTTGTATAGTTTATCGACTGTAATAAATAACTCTCCAACTTTAACACATCCAGTTTTATTGGTCATGTTAGGGTGGACTTTGAAATATATGTAACAACCTGCATGTTTTATTCACAATTGCTAATCTGCCAGGATTTTCATGCACAACTATCTCTCAGGTTTGAAAAAATTAAAATACAAATGATTGAGTCTGCTACTGAAGAAGAAAATGTTTGTTAATGTCAGAGATCCTAAGAGAACATTAGCACTTGTTTGACATGTGTTTAAGTGACAATGTAAAAATGTTCCTGGATTCATACAAATCTTTTGGCAAGCCATTATGTTTTCAGCTACCTTGGCAGTAATTTAAATACATTTCTGACACCATCTTAATTAGGTTGAAAAATTCACTTAATGGACAGATGAAAAATATCTTTCAACAATTTTTGCAACAAAAGTGATCCAAAGGCAGAGGCTTGTTTTATATGAGCTACATAGGCAGTTACCCAGGCCAACATTAGAAAGGGGAACACAAAAGTACCAGATGGAAAAAAGGTGTGTTTGTTGCACCCAGAAAATATTTTTCCATTGTTTGTGCTTGCACAAGCACACAATTGTCCTTGCACTTATTTTTAAGCAGGACCCATGTGTGGAGTAGGCACACCCTGCTTGGTGCTTAATAGGGAAACTAGCTTATGTGCTATTTATTCCACCGAGAATCTCAGCTTTTTAATTGGCTGAAAGGGGCGACAAAAGGAGGGACTGCTAGCAAGAGCTGGTACTGTCTTAGGACAAAACTTACAGATATTAACCTCTAATAACTACAGGTTTACTTCTACTATTTGAAGTTTCTTGTCACCGTAGTTCTCAGCTATAGCCTGGCATAGAACTTTCCTCTAAAGTTTAAAATGATCTTTGACACTGTAGAGACTCCAGCGATTCACAGCTATCAATGAAACCACAGAGGGAACAGAAACTGGCATAAACAGAAACTGTTGCAGGTGATGATGTCTTCACCAGCTACAGATTATAAGAAAAGACGACTTTTTTTAAAGTTTGTCATATTGTTTCCGGGATGCGATGTATCCTTTTCAACAATGCCAGAGAGTCCCTGTTGAAAAAGTGGGTCAATGGAGCTATTTTTAGTAGCCATCGCACACCCCCATTTTTGCAAACAAGCACATGCAAAAATTCCAGATGAAACAGCACCCAGCCACACTGAACAAATATTCCGAGTGAAATCAAGGTGTTCAACTTGCCGGTAAATGGGGTAAGCTATTTATCTGGTTTCAAACTTCACCTCCCTGCTGAGATGAGAAGTTGCGTGAGGGCATGAAATGACTGGGAAGGAGGCGGCTTTGCCTCCCTGAATTGCCTTTGAAAATCTGGTGGTGGTGGTGGGGGGGGTGCTTGTGAGACTTTTGGGTCTCTCTGTTCTAAAGTGGGCTTCTGTTTCATCATCTCCCCGGTCCCGGAGCCTTGCGTGGCTACCTTGTTGTAATTCCTCCTCGTTTTCTCAGGTTTCTCTCTCATATCGCCTTTTTCTTTTTTTCTTTTTTTTTATTATTCCCAAACACATCATTTGAAAAGGAAGTGTTTTCTGCCTTCCCTCTCTGTTAGAAGTGACACAGTGGGCGATGATGTGACGGAAGCGTACCAGAGACGGCATCCTCACATGCGCCGGCGCTGGTTTAATGTTCTGCAATTGCGCACAAGAAAAGTTTGTCAACTAACAGAGCATGAAGCAGCGTATGCTCTAAACCCGGACTCGGATAAACGCGAGGCCCAGATAATTTGAAAAGAAGTAACCAAGGAAGTGAGCAAGTATTAGACAGGCCTCTGCCGAGATCATATGCCGTTAATGAAGGCAGGGAAGCAGTGAATTACTGCGTGCCTTGAAATCAGACTCAATAAATCACATGAGAGTGGGGGAATGGCCCCAACAAACGGGCGAGAGGACGGCAGTGGAGCAGAAAGTGATTTTGCGACTGAGCAGAAAATGCACTGTATTCCTGCGGGCATTGCATGACAAATCTGTGAACTCTTACTAAAGAGAGGTGGAGCATTGTTTGCAAGAATTCATGACTGGCTGTTTTCACCCCGTGCTAACCTTAGAGAAGGGAAGCTGTGTTAATTATGGCAGGACTGGCTCATGCCAGAAAAGAAACCTTAGTCCAGGTTCGTTTCTCACCCGCAGGGGGGGATTCGTGCCGGCAACACCCAAAGCGCCAAGGGGGAGCCAAGCGAAGCTTTTCGTCACCACAGGGAAAATCTCTCTGCTGGGTCCCAACTTTCATCCTTCCAGACACCATGACAGAGGTCATTTTTCCAGGAAGACCCCAATTCTACTTTCTCAAGCAAAATCAAACTCCCATGATGCAATATTTGGTAAAGTATGAGCTTCTCATTTCTGTTGTGCCCATTTTTTCTTCTTTTTTTAATAGGTAAAGTAAGGAGAAAGTTTCTCCAAAAAAATAAAAAGTCTAAGGTTACGTAAAAGAAAGCTGAAAATATCCTACCTTGCTCAAAGGCAGTGGTTAAGAGTAAATGTGTTACTTGCCACTGTTGATTCGTCAACTCCAGTCGAGCTTTCATCCTCTTGACATTGGTCTCACATATCGAGACAATCATTTTTCTGCCTACTATTCAACACAAGTCCCACTCGTGGGGGCGCTCGAGGCGGGAAACCCTCCTCAGATGTAGCCGGGAACGTGAACATTTCAGAGGAATTATGCGACGTCGCTTTCCGGGGCCAGTCCAGGGTGACGCCGCGTGACATCCGAAGGAGCCGTTTGTGTCCGTAATGACACGCGCCGGAAGGGCCTCGCGTGCTTCACAGTGAAGAGGTGGCGCGAGAGGAGAGGAGACGGAATCTGGCTGGCAAACAAAGCAACAAATAAACACAAGTGGAATATAATTCTGATTATTCTTTTATCAGGTGTAATGCATCTACTTCCAGACTGTTTTAATGCATGTCAAACATGTTGTAATCACCCATGTAGGACATGAATCTGCTCCCCGCGGTGCTGCTCCGCTTGTTCTGCTGCCGCCTGATCATCACTGGACCAACACTGCCACTTAGTGGCCGAATTGTCTCCCCCTCTGGCAGGCGGGGTCATGAATAAATACTCCGCTGTCTGTCTTTTCTTACCCGTTTGTTGACTCCCTTTTTATCTGGGGATCAACATTAGAACATATCCACGCATTTTTAATCAACCATAAATATTTCTCTGCATTTCATTGTCTAAAGAAATTCACTCTGACATCTTATTGTCCCTCCTAGATTCCCTCTTGTGCCGATTTTGAGCAGTTTTAGCAGTGAGTGTGGCTTTGTTCTACTGCATATCAAGTGAACATGGACAGCTAATGAGTTAAATCCAGTTTGTGTTGCTTCAGATCATCCGCCTCACTAACAGGAACTGGTGTGAAAAATTTGAAATGTGAAATCACTGTGTGGCTTTTCATGCTGTCACTGCTTATTGACACAGTCAACCTGACCCCATGATTTTGTACCTTTTCTGTTCCTATGCTGCAGTATTAAAGATTAAAGGGTAAATCTGGAAATTTAGTACCCAACCAAGTAGACACGGACCAGTTATTAATATTAACTAGGTTACAGTTTCAAAACTGATAATAATCCACCTCATCTGTGATGAAGTGCAGCGCCTTTCCCAGCTATTGCTGCGCACTCCTGGTCAGCTGGCGGAAGGAAGGTGACTACATTTTCCCCTTGATGTGTAGAAAGAAAAATCAGTTATCTGGAAACACTGCCATGTGAAAAACAAAGACAAGAAAAGTTGAGTGGCATCAACTGCAGGCTGGCTTCCTGAGCAGATTAACCTGGTTCTTAAAGTTAAAGAATACAATTTTGTTTCATACATCTTTTTTAAAAATTATCATTATGTTGTGACAGTATAATCTGCTAAAAATATCAAGCTACTCTACGCCGCTTCATCTGAAACAACCAATCAGAGCCAGAAGGACGGTCTTAGTGCTGTCAATCACTCTTGTGTCAACTCACATCCTACCCTTGCTCTCTTCTACACCACAGTGTCTTCCCATCAGCAGAACCTGTCTTGAATGCTAAGGCTAGTTAGCGTGGTTACCTACGATAGCGGATAGACAATTTTTGGGGAACGGTAAGTTGTTTCTCCTTAGACATTTAGTATGAACACGAGGTTGATTGACAGCGGTTGATAGTCTCTGTTGAATTAGGAAATCATTTTCATTACCAGAGTTAGTAAATCAAAGCAAAAAAATATAAAAAATACAATTATTATCTTCCAAATCCAGGATTTATGAATGGGAGTCGGCTGGAGCCTGACACATTTAACTATCCTTTTGCATTTTACATATCTAGATGAGCTTCAGATCTAAAAGTGGTGCAATGGATCAGCATAGACAAATACTAGGCCTAGTTTTGAACTATAGAAAACACATTGACCTTATCCTTCCATCAACTTTTCAAAATACTGTCTTTGAGACAGAATGTCTTTCTTGCATTTCCATCAGCTAACTCTGTAGTTTTACAAGGCACCTCACAACTCCAAATACAAGCCACTTTCCCTTTGTTCTTGTCAGAGGAGGTCAGGGGTTTTAACCTTTCATCTCTGGAAAAGCTAACAGCCAGCTCCCGCTCTGATTTCTGGCTTTCCAGGCACTGAACTGGACAGCCAGTTCAGGAGAGAGTCTTCTGACTCTCAGTGGCTGACCTGAGACATCCTAATGAACCGACTCCAACAGGTCACCCCTCGGCCTCACCCAACAAGGTCAAGTGAAGCTGTTTCTCCGTCGTGCGCTGGAAGTGGATCCCCATGGCGACGTATAGAACGGTGAGCTCAAGGTCAGTATGTGCAGCTCTCCCACGCCACATGGCTGCAGGCTCAGGTCGGCGTACGGTAGTCCAGGCACGCACTTTACTGACAGAGTAAAGTTCAGTTTGAATTCAAAGAACTGATCTCTGCTGGAGACTTTTTGGGATCGCTATGAAACGTGTACAATATTTTCCATATCGACTCTGTCCGTCTCCGGGTAAAGCTGTAGTTTTCTGCAGAGCTTTTACTGGACCAAAAACACTGTAGGTTTGGGCATTTTTCAGCTCGTCGAGCTTCTGCTGAGTTAATGAACCCCTCATGGCCCATCGGCCTCAGTAAGGTCTCAGCCATCCTCGGAGGGGAAAAAGAAGCTGACACTGTTGCTCCGCCTCAGCTCATACAGAGACCAGGGCCGGGATCACAGAGATTTATGCTACAACTTCTAATTCTCTGTGATATTTCATGCAAGTTAAAACCCGTATCCATGTGTTCATGAAATAGGATACGTGTAAAACATAACTAATAACTTCTGCTCAACAAGAAAATGTTTAATGGATGCCTTTAAGACATGTTTGTCTGCCTATATTAATTACCTCAAAGAGGGTAATGTCTTAAAGAACTCTGTCTTATAATCATGCAACAAAGAAGAGCAAACAAAGGTCAATTAATGTGAAGAAAGTATTTATTTTTGGGGGGTTTTCTGTCGATACTTAGTCTACTGGTCAAATATAATGGAGTATGTGAAAAGGTACTGAAGAAAAGCACGCAGTTTACTCAATCTAATTGGTAGATGTTAATAGTTATAGTACAATTCCCCTCCATTTTGAGGAAAGAGTGAAAAGGAAAAGAAAGTTAAAGAAAACACAAAGAACATCATACAAGTCTGCTTCAGAAAGAGAAAAAAAAAATAACAGCAACAACATGTGCTTAATATAACAAAAACAACATGACTGGAAAATCAAAAGTGTCCTGATGAATATAAGATGCATTTTGTGGATCCAGTTTCTGGCTAAGAGGACGAGGGGAGTTAGAGTCAGGACTGTGGGAGGAAAGGAACATGGAGCGATAAGGACCTGTTTACCAAAAGGATCTGACCTCTATCTCAGGGAACAGACTCCTCTTTAAAATCGTCCTGATGAGCCTTAAGGAGTAATTAAAACTGAAATAATATTTTTGCAGATAAATTGGGGATCAAAGGGGCTATCGTTATGTTTAAGTTCAAATTGTGACATTATGTGTAAATTTTGCAATATTTGCCCTTAAACCATCTATTTGCTCCCCTCTTTGGGTTGATCAATGGCTACTGCAGTTGAATTTTCTCATTGGTTACAACGGTACAGCTTGGTTGATATGTACGTCACACCCAGTGTTTCGATCTAAAACCATCTTTTTTCTTTCTGTTGTTCTTTCTTTTGTGAACAGTCTGTTCTTTACAAGTCAGATCAGACAGTTTGGAAGTATGACCCATTGCAACAAGCACAAACAGTCGTGGCATATATGTCCTATAGGACCTAGAGGAACACCAAACATCACTCTTATTAAGCTAATTAGTGAGCATTAGTTACCACTGATTCAGTGTCATGATTAGCTTTGATATTTCTAGAGATCTGTTTTGCATCCGCCTGCTTGTTCATGCAAACGTCTGTAACAGTTGTTTTAGTTCTCGACATGATCGACGGGAAAACCATAGGAACCCGGATTCAGAGGCTGCAACATGATGGTAAGTTGAAGGTGAACATTAACTGCACTTATCTTCTAAGCGAAACACACGCTGCACGACTCATCCTGCCATTATCGTGCTCTACATACGGTCCTGGTTCACCTACAGCATCCACCAGAATTAAGCTATGTCTTGTTGATTCGATGATTAATTCATGTTCAGATCCACCGTCGGTGTAGACGTGAGTCTTTGGACAACCCTGAAAAGCTGCGTGGAGGGTTTGAGTCAGATACTGAAGGAGATGTTTTAGTGTGGTGGTGCCAACTGAAATGCTTATGGCTTGGCAACGCTGAACACTTAAAAAAATGACTGATTACTTGGCCTAGATACAAGGATGCAGATTTCTCTTATCTCCACTCCTCCGTATGATGTTATGCATCATAGGGCATCATAGGGCAAAGTGTTTTGTAAGTTGAATGGTTTACAGAAACATACTTAGGCAGACGTCCCATAATGCATTTCCTACATCAAGAGATGTGATTCACTGCAGTTCAGGAGCTCAAATGTATCCTGACTTCAGCTTTCTGGGTCCTGCATGGTAAAGCTTCATCCTGTTTTAGTGAATTATTAATGCCTCTGGTTTAATACATTTTTTTAATTAAATTTTTTTTAATTGATGCATCTTGAAGCCTGAAGCTGGGATTTGGACTTGGAAAGTGAAAAATCTCAGGGCTAGCCCCAAGTTAAATTTGAACATGGCTTCTGCACGTATAAAACCTAGTACATGTTGCAGGAAAAAAGAGTTTTTATAAATATATATCAATTTCCATTTCAAACTAGTGGCAAACTGTAATGTAAAATCTTTGTTTGTGAACCTGTTACTCAAGCATGCGATTGTGTCAGAGGAAGAGAAACAGTTCCTTGCTTCTTTAGCTAGCTCCAATTAGCATCGCAACAGCTAGCAAATCCCACTTGTTTTCTGACTTTCAGCTAGAATGCGCTCAACTTGCCAAGTAGGTTAGTGTCAAAACAATAACTTGAGATTATTTTGGTTTCATTTCCTCTTATCAAAACTATTATAACACGCTTTAAAAAAATGTATCAACAAAGAGTTCTTTTTCAGTTGGTCCAAAAATTCTAGCTGCAACAGAAGAGCTCCCGTCTCTTGTTGTATTGTCTTTGCACTGACTACCTGTTTATGGTATAATTTGACTTTAACTTCACCTCCTATAAAAATAAATCGTTAAAGTTTCTACTCGTAATCTATTTGTAGTCTGTAGCATAAAACTCGAGCTTTCTTTGATTGGACACCATCTGAAGAGTCTGGACTTGTTTAAAATCCTGCGGAGTACATTCTTGTTCAAAGTCCTTCTAGGCCCACTGAAGTACTATTAGTATATGTAGAAGTAATTGTGTCAACGTAATTTTGCTCTCTTCAGAGGCAAATCTGAAGTTCAACCTTACAAGATGCAACGTAAATTCTAGCATCCAGTTAGACCAGGGGAAGTTGGGGGTGAGGAGGGCAACGACAGTAACGACAACATCATATAAATGTACATTTTTATGGCCCAGGTCTGTGTGTGTGTGTGTGTGTGTGTGTGTGTGTGTGTGTGTGTGTGTGTGTGTGTGTGTGTGTGTGTGTGTGTGTGTGTACATATCAGGTAGGGTGATGAGAAGGGTAAAACTGGAAAGACACGTAGCCCTCAGGAGTGACACAGGGCAGGCAGCGCTGACCACTAACTTTCGCATGATAGAGAGAGGCGCCTGAGGCAAAGCACTGCAGGCGCCCCTTCCAATCCAGAATGGTCAGCCTTTTACGGAGTGGAGCTTATCTCCATGCCAATTCATGAATGACGTCATGACCAGTGTATCCAATCTTAAACTTCAATTTGGACAAAACGGGATAAATAAAGTTTAGTATGAAGTGATTAGCAAAAGTTACAATTCAAGCATGTTGCTAACGGTTAAACTTGGATTGGAAATGGCTGCACAAAGGTTATGTTCAATCCCCCGAGTTTCAACTGCAAGCCTCAGTTTCACTTTGATAATTTTTTAAAAATATATATAGTAAAATTGTTTCTAGTCATTTAGAGTACAACAAACTTCATCAAAGTGTTTTTTCTCTCTCTGTTTTTAAAAACAAAAATTACACAATATTTAGTTTAATCGTCAACTGTGTTTTTGTTCTATGCTGAATGTTAATGTATTATTAAATAAACTTTGTGTTGGTGTTGCTATTTTGTTAAGACCAGGTTTAGATCCACGGTTGAGACGTTTTATACACTAGAACTCTATTTATTTATTGTGTTATGAATTTGTGTTTTTGTTGTGCATTGTTTGAAGATGTAAAATAACTTCTTGGATAATTTTGGCATACTTGCATTAATACGTTTATTAACATGCACTGTCCCGCTAAATAATAATAAAAGCGACAACTGTTAAATTAAGAGTTGGTATGAGCCTACTGGTGAATCTTTGCCCCACGAGACATTAATCTGTCCAATTTATGTGTCTGCCATTACAAGGTAATTACTCCATCACCTACCTTGTTTATTATATCATTCTATCTCCTAACAAGAAATTCCTGTGTAATTTTCTATGAGTAGGTGAGGTAATTTAATGCTGAAAGACGGATCTTACAGGAAATAGAAATTTTACAAAGCCACCTGTAACGTCATACGGTTAAAAACCCTTAACCTTCAATTTTTCCCCCTTCTTAATCCACACAGAGCTACAGAATTAAAGCAACATTTATTTGTGATCAAGATGTAGTTTAACAAATTCCTGCCGTTCTCTTGATCATATAGAATGTGTGGTGCTCAGGGGCGGATCTAGCGGGGTGGCAGTGGTGGCAGTTGCCACCCCAAACGAGAGCCTTGCCACCCCTGTTGCCACCCCAGCTAGAGACAATGAATCCAATAAATAGTTATGGTAAATCGGACATTAAGCGCATGAAACTCTTTTTCCCCGACAACATTGAATGCAACACAATGTAACCTGACACCAACTGCTGGGGAAGTGAGAGAGAAGGACAGAGCGCCAGCAGCAGCATTGATAGATACACATTACTGAACTGGACATTATGTGATTTATCGTAAGTCACACATGCGCCATTTCTGTCCATTGAGTCACTTTTATCACCTTACTGGTACATATGCCACATTTATTATGGCGGACGCTGTTACGTATCGCAGCAACGGGCCCGCCCGCTCCATGAGGCGTCTACGTAATGTCTAGGCACATAACGAGGTAAATGTGGCGAGTTTTTCCCTTCACATATCGTCGCCTCGGGGGGCTCCTTGACATAAACCTTTTAAAACAACGGAAACAATTTCTGTATTCTGATTATTGAAATATAAAAGTACTGTGTTGTTCTATCAACCCGGTTTCATACCGGACCACTTACAGCACAGTTAATGAACGCTCTCTATCGTGGTATCCCCCCTGGAGGGATTTCTTTATTTAAATAGGTTCATTTTTCAGAGGGATACACAGTGAGGGTATTTATCCATTGAAATAAAGAAATCCCTCCATTGTGATACCACGATAGGGAGCGTTCATTTTATAGTGTTAACACCGGTGCTGTAAGTGGTCCGGTATGAAACAGCCACCAGCGAGTCGAGGACGGCCACCAGCGAGTCGAGGACGGCCACCAGGAGTCGAGAAGAGCCACCAGGAGTCGAGAAGAGCCACCAGGAGTCGAGAAGAGCCACCAGGAGTCGAGAAGAGCCACCAGGAGTAGAGTAGAGCCACCAGGAGTCGAGAAGAGCCACCAGGAGTCGAGAAGAGCCACCAGGAGTAGAGTAGAGCCACCAGGAGTCGAGTAGAGCCACCAGGAGTAGAGAAGAGCCACCAGGAGTCAAGAAGAGCCACCAGGAGTCAAGTAGAGCCACCAGGAGTCGACCAGGAGTCAAGAGCCACCAGTGAGTCGAGGAGGACCAACAGCGAGTCGAGTAGAGCCACCAGCGAGTTGAGGACGGCCACCAGGAGTCGAGTAGAGCCACCAGGAGTCGAGTAGAGCCACCAGGAGTCGAGAAGAGCCACCAGCGAGTCGAGGAGGACCACCAGCGAGCGAGTTGAGGATGGCCACCAGCGAGCGAGTCGAGGACGGCCACCAGGAGTTGAGAAGAGCCACCAGGAGTCAAGTAGAGCCACCAGGAGTCGACCAGGAGTGAAGAGCCACCAGTGAATCAGAGGTTATTGCTAAACTTTGTAGAATGTATGGTGTGAAAAAGACGCGTACAACACCCCATCATCCAACAGGGAATGCACAGTGTGAGCGATTTAACCGCACTCTGCATGAACTGTTGCGCACACTTCCACCTGACAAAAAGAAGCGTTGGCCTGAACATTTACCTGAACTGGTTTACGCGTATAATGTTACTCCGCACGCGACTACAGGATATTCCCCTTACTTCTTGCTCTATGGGGTAGATCCACATCTTCCTGTTGATGCATTGCTTGCAAAGGAGAGTTACCATGATAAAAATCTTGATTGGCTTGCTGTGCACCAGCAAAGACTCAAAGAAGCACATGAAAAAGCAAAAGAGTATGCAGAGCAGAAAGCAGCAAAATGCATTGCTCGGCATAGTCACAAAGTGTACTGTCCTTCAATGGAGGTTGGCGAGCATATTTACCTGAGACACAGACCAGCTGGTCGTAACAAAATTCAGGATGCATGGAGTCCAGTTGTTTACCAACTTGTAGACATAGTAGGCACAACTTGCACAGTACAACCTGTAGAGGGAGGACCTACAAAAACGGTTAATAGGGCTGACATCAGGTCACGTGTTAATCTGCCAGACACAACCAGAGACACATTGAAAACACAGTAACTAAACAGACAAACACTACTGAATTGCACACTGACTCATCTGATGAGTATGATGGGGGTATAGTCATTGAAAAGGTTTCTTTTGACTTGATTCCTTGTTCAGGTGTAGAAAACTGTCCTATTGTTGAAAGTGTACAGAAGCGACGAGAGACTCGGTTGACTTCAGAACGTGAATCTCCTGTGATTGAACAGGTAGAGACTGAACATGTTGACAATGAAACATGCAATATTGACCAACAATGTGAGATACCAGTATCTCCTTGTGTTAGACAGGCTCCTATACCTGCACCCTGCAGGAGTCAAAGAGTGAATGCAGGGAAACACTCAAACCCACATCATGAACCTAGGTCAGTGTTGGAGCCAGAAATGAACTCATCAATGGTTTCACAGATTATTGCAAGTTAAGGTTCTGTGTTTTTCAGAGAAGCTTTAAAAGAAGTGAAAAACAGTTACTTTGTCACCGAGGACGATGACGGTTAATCAGGGGAGAATGTAACCAGGTGAAAAATGGGTACATGTGAAATGTATTTTCTAAACCATGTTTTGCTTTTATTTCACTGACTGGTTGTAATTCTTGTTTTTGTCAGCATGTGGTGCTGTTATTACAGAGAGGTCTAAATTTACCGGAAGTAAAAAAAACCTCTTGCTGTACTGTGGCACTAACTGGTAAAACGGAAGATAAGGACATTTTTTGATCCGAGACCTGGAGGAGAGGATGACTCTATGGCCACATGAGAGAAGAATCCAAGTGTTCGGTAATTAATGTTGGGACTGAATTATCTTCCGTGGACAAAGCTACAGAAATGATGCTAATTTCATATTTTTCTGTTTGTCCTCTTCTAGAGGTGCCACTGCCGTTTGTTTATACGTTTGTTTAGATGGTTTGTTTAGCCGTTATATGCTGTTAGATGTGAAGCTGCGTGCTACTCTGTTGAGTGCTAACCGCGTTGTTAGCCCGCCATTTCACTGAAGCCAAGATTTCTACCGTTTGAAATACGGGACATTTATTTCTCCATAAATTAAATCTCATTTTTCTTTATTGTGTTTCAACTCAGAGGGAACAGTGTTTTTTGAGAATAAAGAACCCCTTTTATGTGAAGCTCCGTGTGCTGCATTAATCCCGGATTCACATATATATATATAAATATATATAATATATATATATACTGCCACCCCTGAAAAAGTCCCTGCCATCCTCTTGCCACCCCATAAATATTTTTCTAGATCCGCCCCTGGTGGTGCTCATATTTCAGGTGAGTACTGATTATCTGTTATATATTACATGTAAGTCCACTTTATTTTATCACTAACTGAAATATATTATATAGATTAATTACACAGAGATGGATGTTTGAAAGAAACTTCTGATAACTATGATTTTCTGTTTACAGCTAATGAAAGCATATTTACACTTAAAGTATCATATCAGTCTTGTAGCCTTTATGAAAAATAAGTTTAAAAATACCCGCTTATAGGTTGTCAATTTTCAAAAGGTAGTTTTAATCTTACAAATGAGCCTCACTGGGAAGCATATTCTAACTTATTAGATGCCTGTAATAATATCACGTTTTCCATGATGACCTGACAGAATAACAAACTTCACTGTAAAAAATTGTTGAGTAGAGGTTGAACAAACTGCTTGTCTCTGTTTAGGATGTCGTAAAGGGAGGCAGCGGACTGTAGAACCGTCCATCAGCTCCTTGAGACGTAACTCTGACGCTGTTGTCTGTCATCATGCCAGAATGTCAGGCCTCTTGAAAAACAAGTTTGCACAATGAGTGTGGGTAACAGATAACAAAGCTGTGTGTATTTATGGTCAATGACTCAAATCATCATCCTACCTCCTAGCAAGAAATTCTTCTGTTGATGTCACTGTGGCGTAATTGCACAGTCTCAGAGTCCCAACCTACGATGGCCCTGAAGTGCAAAACGCTTTGACAAATCACTAAACACACAACTACAAATTCAAAACCACATTACAGCTAAGCACAACTGCAAAATAGAAAACAACAAAATTAGCTTAGCACAGCTACAAATGAACAAATAATTGTGCTTAGTTTGTTAGATGTTGTGTTTTTAAATTTGTAGCTGTGTTAACTGAATTATGGATGTGGTTTCCACTTCAGGGCCACCGTACTAATCATATCTCTATCGCACTCAGTAATAAACGTGCCTTACTGTCGGATCTGCTGACATTTTTGTTTTTTAATTCCTTTCTTTTCATGGCAATTTCCCCTTCAAACCTTGTTTTTCTACTTTGTTTATTTTGAAAAAACGCTTTTTATTTACAAACAGATCACATTAATTTGGATCGTCCACCGTAATGCAAAATTTGCAAGCTCTTATTTTACTTTAAACCTTTTAAATGGTAAATGAACTGAACTTATATAGTGCTTTATCTGATCATTTTTTGACCACTCAAAGCACTTTACACCAGAGCCACATTCACCCACAAACGCTCACACATTTGTACACTGATGCACAGCTAGGTAGGCAACTTGGGGTTGAGTGCCTTGCCCAGGGGCACATTGACACGTGGCAGGAGGAAGCTGGAATAGAACCTGCAACCTTCCGATTACAAGACGACTACTCTACCTACACAGCCACAGTTGCCCTCATATAAGCTAACTTTATAAGCTATTACAAATAAAAGTGATTAAGAGATCAATTTTTTGTAAGCCCTTCGTCAGAAACCCATAGCTGAAGGAAATCACCCTTAAAATCCCTAGAAATAACTACTTGACAGTCGACCAAAAATATCAATCACTTTATTAAAAAAAATGAAGATCAGAAATAAATGCTACAGGCCATCCACAGCATTTATGAGAATGACAATTTGAGGCTGCGGCCCGTGGGAGAAGCTAAGCAGCCGTGAAGCAAGAATGCCTTAAGAAACAGGAAAAATGCTTAGATTGCTTTGACAGAAGCAGAATATGACTGGAATGGCTTTAAACTCTGAACAATACTCTGATAGAGCTGTCATTGGAAACAAGTGGCTGTGTAAGGAAACACACACAAACTCATGTCTAACTGCTGCCGTTCAAGGATTTGGGGGAGGGAAAACTCACTGGCTTTCACTTCTGGTTCGCGTCACACTGATTGTTTTACTGTCCTGCTCGATCCTCTCAGCTTTATTATTGTGGTTTTAGGCAAACGGTGGAAAACTGAGCTAGAAAAATCAGAGCAAGCTAAATCTGTCATTAGGTTTAGAAACAGTTGTACAGTGTACTTGTGTAAAGCTTAAGCAATGCACTTTTTTATGTTTCTGCACTGCTTAATGTTATAATACATAGAGGTTAATGTCAAACTGTATCTGTTTAGCATATTTATAATAAAAACACAAAGATCACCAGTTAAATAGTACAGTGCAACTTTTTATTGTATCATGTCTTTCTGTTGTTGTTTCTGCACTTCATTGATTTACAAAAAGACAACACATGCACATTATGTATGTTAAAAAAGTCATCCCACTCACACATGCCTTGGAGTACACTATTTGTATTTCTATATCTGACAACTGCACAGGATTTTTGTTACAATCAGGTACAGTATATTATTGTTGTTATTGTTAATTGTGTTTATTTTTTAATATATTTTTAAATCTTTCGTATAAACCTACCGAATTTGCTCAGTGTGGAACAATGAAGAACATTTCTATTCTATTCTGTTCAGTCCACTGTCAATTGTATTGACTCTTTCTTTTCTACTAAAACAGACATATCTTATCTTGCGCCAAATTCATTCAGATTCAGCTTCATTGTTATCTACAGTATTGTGAAACAAACACTCCAACAGTCACAATAACAAGAAGTGTTTTGATAGCTGTCAAATCCTGAAATGTGATCCCTGCACAGATGCACGAGAGAACAAGGCGTTGCTCAGTTTTTGGTGAAAACAGCATTACATTACTGATAAAGGGATGATTAATTGACAAGGTGTGTGGACCAGTCTGCATGATGTGGGCTTTATGAGTGGAGGTGTGGAAGACGTCCTCAATGGATAGAGGTTTGGAACTACTGCTTTAACATACAATAATGTACTTCTCATCATGTAGCAGCTACTGAAACATGAAGTCGAGTCCCATTCGGATCAGAATTTGCATAGTGGCATGCAAAGTGGGCACAGCAGATGTTTCCTTGGGGACTCACAATATACCAGTTCTTTTGCTCTATGACTTGGGCTCATGTTTATTTTTCATCATGCTAATTAGTTTGAAATACTCTGAATATAAGACACATTAACCCACGTTATATTGGCATTTGGTGCAGTTAACAGAGGCTTGGTGGCTAAACAAACCAGGATATTGACTCAGTTGCCAACAGTTTTTAAACATGAAATTTTCTTTCTCGGAAATACTGAAGATATTCAACTGTATGTTTTTTGACCAAAGTAGGAGTTTGGAGTTTACTCTTTGAGAAATATGAAGACTATATGTATTTGATGTATTTAACCATACTAGTTTATGAATTTCTTCATTTTTATAAGTTAAACCAAAGAAAGATATAGGAACATGTGATTTTGACTGCGTAATTAAATAATGTCACATTCGAAGTCAGTAAATGTCCTACAAGTCATGATGTTGTTGCTAACTTTTGTTTTATTTAATACATTTATTTGCATAATTGGAGGAAAAAACCGAAAAGCATTCATTTTAACTCAGACATGTTAGGCTATATGTAGTACTACAGGCAGTGGCAGTGGCGGAACAAGTCGGCGCCGGGCCGGGGGCGGGGCAAATTTCCGGGCCCCCTGACCAATCACGGGCCCCCTACCAATCACCGGGCCCCCTGACCAATCACG
>CAEGAF010050694.1:0-26184 GCA_903067075.1 Micropoecilia bifurca
ATATAGAGTCATATTTTAGGAAAATTATTTCCTCGAGTTCTCTTATGCTGTGGAGCTGACAGGATATTTGTTCTTACTATAGTTGTGATGCGTAACCGTGGATGCGTGCTGTGAGACTGGCACATGTTGCAACAAGATATGAAATGAGTTACAACATTTAGTTTCCCTATGAGATAATCAAGTACTTCCAAAACTAAATTGAATTGAACAAGTGTCTCCACCCCTAAATTAACACTTTTTTTTGACCGTTTTATTTAGTCCCAGCAGCAGGAGTTGTGTCCTTCAGTCGCTCTTCTTCTGCCTGACCTATTTGGCGCTGGGATCCTTAATGATGGAACCCAGGGAGGCCAGGATGTATGAGAAAGGAAAGCTACAGGGTTTGCATGCTTATTTATGTCTGCAAATTAAAACTTCATGATGAGATCTGATGGGCGGCAGACGCTGAACTTTTCGTAGCCTGTGAAGGTGAGGATGCGGTGGAAGTGGAGTCGGCTTTGGGGAGAAGAGGGAGCGCTGATAAATCTTTTGTGTTTCACAGACTCCGTTTCTTTCTTCCTGTATCAATGCCGGTCACCAATACAGAAAAGAGCGGTGTAATGCGAGGCGACCGTTAAGCCTGGTCTTTTTATATTTTAAACAAAAACTGTTATCTTTTGAAGTTTTGTGTTTTCATCACCAGTTTAGTTTTTTATATACATCCTTTTTTTGGTCTTTTGAAACACAAAACCCAACTTTACTGGTTCTGCTCGGGGTTCTGCTTTCAGGGTGACTTAAGGTTCTGCCTCCAGGTCGTCATGACTGTAACACGTGGGAAGACTGAGGAGGAAAGGACGGCGGGGGGAGCAGCCGACCATAATAACCAGGAAAATGCTTGAAATCTTTTAAAATCCAACATCTGATGTTTTGACAAGCGGCGGAATAATTTCACATCACTTTTAGCAAAGTATTGGATCAGAATCAGATCTGTAAACTGTCACAGGAAATGTAAGATGTATCCGAGTTCGCAGCTAATTTAAATGGTCCCATACATAAAATCAGACAGCAGAAACAGTTGAACAGCAACTCGTGTAAGTACATTTTTGCTTAAATCTCCTTTAATGCGGTGAAAAAAATCTTCCAGCTCCCATTTAGCCTTTTTAGTACTTTTGATTCAACGTGGAGATTAGATCATTAGCAACTATTTCTTTCTTTTTTTTTTTATTCCTCCAGAGCCGAGGACAGATTTTAATCAGAACAGTTTTATCCCTAAAGCATTCCAGCTTATCGGATCAGTTCATCTGTGAAGAGGGAGGCTGGTGGTTCTTACTGAGTGCTCTGGAGTGGTCTGGGTTTCTGATGCCTTTCGCCCGCAGTCTTTGTAGCAGCACCGTGGAGGACTGCTGCTTCACCAAGTAAACCGCCATGGAGTAACTCTGCACACACAAATTAAGACACAACATCAGTCACAGCCAGTAAAAGTCAAAAAGAGCTGATTTACAACTCATTAGTTAACAGTAACACTTTATATGAAGGAGTGTGCATAAGGCTGACATGACACTGTCATAAACATAAAGAAGCTTTTATGAATGTTTATGACAGTGGTCATGAAGTGTCATTTGGTAAATAATGACACTTTTAATGCTCTAAAAGTTGCATTGAAAGTCCATTAAAAATGCCAACTTTGCATCAAATTATCATACTTTACTAAATCATGCAGGTTGTTTAATACAGAAAGAAAAAAAGAACAAATGTTCAAAATAAATGACGTGAACAGTTTTAGTGAGATTTTTATGTTAAGAAATTAAAAAATATTTGAAACTTTCAGAGAAAAAATAGAGGATGAAAATGTGAAATAAATTTACAATAAAAGTTATCAATAAGACTTGTTACACAAGCATACATTTTTATTCTCTTTTCTATAATTATTAAATTTGCTTAACATAAATGCTGCCTCACACCTTCTCACTGTAGTTGGCTATGCTATGCTAGCTTGAGAAGGAGCTTGATGACTCTAACTCACAGTCAACCAGAAAGACGAGCATGGCAAATTTTAGTGGATTATTTTACCTTATATTTTATAATAATGATGAAAAAACAGATTGGATTTTTTCAGACACTCCCACTTTGGAAAAACTCAGTCCTAGGCACTGAGAAAGAACAGACGGGTTTATCTCCTACCCTTCCGATCTCTGCGGTCCACGATACCACGATGGTGTTTGGGACCGTGGTGGACAATCTGACAAGTGAGGTAATGTTGATCGGCCGGCTCGGCCGCTTGGGCTCGACGCCGTTTTTGGTTGGAGGAAGATAACCCTGAAAACAAGAAAGACACGTGAGACTCGCCGTGAATCTCGCTGAACGTTGACGTCTGCAGACGCCGAGTCGGCCAGGACTCCTCACCGGCAGGTTGCATGGCTTCCCGTTGACTTTGACACAGAGGTTGGGAGGGAAATGGTCTTCCTGAGGACAGCTAGTCTCCGACAGGCAGAACCGGAGCTGAACCTGAACTGAGAAGTCACATTTGGTCCCCGAGATGTCCCTGTGAGGAAAGGCGACGACTGTCATCAGTGCAACCTGACATGTTGTGGGTTATTACTCAACGGCGGCGCAATAATCGACGCTGTACTGACATGGAGCTGCTGATCTGCTGGACCTGCTGCGGCGTTAACGCGAAGGCGAAACACGTCTCCTGAAACCGCTGGCTGTTGTCTGACGCTGCGGAGAATCAAAGAGAGAAGAGAAAGGTTACAAGTAGTGGAAGTATCAAAACTCAACTTCATCTCAACTTAAGTAAAAAGGGAACATATATAACTAAGAAAAAAAATGGTCAATTTGATGGGTGGGGCAGGTATGAAAGCTTAAGCTAAGTTTAAATTTTAAATAATATTCAATAACGTCACGTATGTCTTACACATTAGTTTTTAAAACCATGTTTTCTTTCACCGTTTCCAAACATCCTGATTTTACATTTGCTGATAAAATTCTGCTTGATCGATGACCTCAATCTGTGACTCCTTCTGCTCATGAAACCAAAACTGAGAGTGAATGAATTGCAACAGTAAGCAGTTGTGCTAAAAAAAATAAAACGCAAGAGGAGAGCGTAGATGTCTGCTCGCAGCAGGGCGCCGAGATTTTCATTCTTGAAGAAAATCATTATGCGGTTGATTTCATCTGCAGTGGAAAGACCTGCTAACGAGCGGCTGGATGTCAGAGGGAGACCTCACACTGAGCTGAGGATAAAAACCTGCTCTATTTATAGGCCCACCCACAGGTGGTGGAAATAACCGGAGCTCCTAACCTCGGCCAGCAGGTTCGCAAAGTTAGAGAATAAGTTAGTGTGGGAGGTTAGCGAGAGACAAAGAGATGCTCTGTATTTAAATATAGTTGCAAAACTGAGCTACAATGGCCGTATTTTACTTCTCTGAGCACTTCTTCTACTTCCAGGGGACTGCAGGAGCTTTGTCTGGACATAAAACTTCCTCAAAGGTAAAAAGGTTTGTAATAATTGTCTCACAGAGGCTTTGCATGAGCCGCTTAGTCATCTGGGTCCAGCTTCCTTTCAGATGCCTGATGTTTGTCTTGTGGCCAAACCGGTGCATTATAAAGAAAGCATGAGCATCCTGACTCGGGCCGGGACGTTTTGGGTCTTTATAAGTGGATGACTTAAAGAGAAAAGGAGCTAAAATGAGGCGCTTTGGTTTAAAATACAGCTCATAAATAACTACGGAGACACTCTGGGTTCCCCTCATATTTTTAGAAGATATGCCAAACTATTTTCAGCCAGAAAAGAAAAAAAAAAAAAAAGAGAAGCAGCCTCACAGCTTGGGGCATTAAGAATATGGAGCATTCAGAATGCAAGCAAGCTGAGGCTGATCTGTCCAAAGGTGCAAAAAATTAGTTATTATTACTCACCAACACGTCAGCATTCGTTTTAAATGATTGCATCTCAAACGGCATTATTAAAGCTGCCGTATGTGGTATTTTTAAAATGGTATGGTTTTTTTTGTTATTACTCAGAGAGGCAAGTAAACATAATGTGAATGTTTTAATGAGGATGCCAGGGTGTCCAGCGATCTCAGGAAAGATGCTGGAAAGAGAGGAAGACTCTGGCTGGGATTTGGACCAATGACCTTCTTGCTATAATCTCAAAAATGAGCTTAATTTCACACTGTTCTGGATGAGAATTAATTGTGCCTAAATGTTGTTTGGCTGTACCGTTTTAGAAACTGCGAGTTTATTTTCTGGAGAAAAAAAACAGCCTTGGAAAACTTGTAATCTGAATTATTTTCAATATACTGCATGAACTAAAACAATGATTTTTGATTTTTGTTTTTTTTTTACTATTTAACTTTTTTTTTTTTGGATAGACTTTATTAAACTCGAACCTTTCGCATAATTCTGGACACCCAGTCCGGAGCATGTGAAACTGCACGGCCGCGTACACAAACACAAACTCTCAGCAGGATTAGGTCCATGCCGGTAATTTATTTCCATGTAGGCGTTGAGGGGGCTGAGAGCTACGGTTCCTGTGGAGGATTTAACAGACCAATCCTGTTCCTCCTACCGTCAGCCGTTCAAAATGCAACTAATTTTCTCAGTAATGACCCATCTCGCCTCCCACTCCTTATCGTTCGTGTGCGACGCGTTTAACTTTACATCCATGTCGCTGCCTCCTTTGAGCTGCAGCCTGTGTGCTGCAGAACAAACGCGAAGCGTGAGTGTGCTTTCGAACAACAGTCTCTCTCCTCTCCTCTCCTCTCCTCTCCGGGCACACAGGTTATAAATAGAAAGTGCTCTATCTCCCCTCCTCTCTCTCTCACTCTCCAATCACTCTGAAACTCACCCTCTTGTCTGTGGTAGTGGATTTTTATTTATCTTTCTGCTAGTGATTCAGTGTGCCTGGCCAGGAGTTCCAAGATGGACTCCTTCATCTCCAGACAAAACTTAAGACAACGGTTTATTTAAGATGTAAAACAAAATGTTTGATCAACTTGATGACGAGAAAATAATAGATGCATTAAAAACTGGGAATTGGAACCACAAAGCTGCTCTTTCTCCCCTTTATTTATGCTGAAATAGGATCTGTCACATTTATCCCCTATTCTCTGAAACTCAAGGTCCCCATGACGGTGCACGCTTCCTTAAAAGGAGAAACTATGAGTGCTTTATTTGCCATTGGAGGGCAGGATCATCTTTCTCAGGTAAATACGAACTAGTCTCAGCATCCGGTTAACTTAGTTCTGGATAAACACCAGAAAAAAAGGGAGGCTTTTTGAGTCCAAAAGCAACAAAATCTGCCTCCCAGCTGCAGTGAAGCTCATTAATGAAGAATGCTGTTTACAGGAGGATGACAGGGATAACCACACAGGATGATGGAAAGCAGCAAGGGGACAGCAGAGTTTAAAATCTGTCATCTTCGGACTGATAACCGGGCCAAAGAGACACTTTGATGCGGTAAGTGCATTTTTCTGTCGTCGCCGTTTCGCTCAGCAGCAGCAGCAACAAACTAACACCTAACATTAAGCTCCACAGTTTTTATTTTATGTCCACAGGGATAACTTAGGCATCTCGTCGAAACCCAGAATCCATAAGAAAAAAAAAAGAAATAATTTTTTCACGTGAAGCACAAATAACTTTCCCTTCCTCTGTTTTGTTTTTCCGTACTTATGCAAGGCCGGAAAATATTTGAATCAAATTCCTCAAAAACCTGGACCGGCCGATTCAGCTGAGCTCGGATCAGGAAGCCAGCCTCTAAATTGAACCGCGGCATCAGGTGTTCAGCAGCAGACAAACATTAACATCAGATACCAGAGACAATTTCCACCCTGGCTCATTATTAATGACCTGTTTCCTTTCCCCAGTTCAGTTCAGGGGTTGCTCCTGTAAATCGGCACCAGCTCTGGGATCTAGATTTTGTTTTTTAATTTGCTCCAGATTTTAAATAATGATTAGGATGAATGTAACTGAGGACAGAGGCAGAGATATCGCTTTGTACCTCCTAATCCACCGAACCTTCACTTTGTTACCAAATGGAAATAATTTCCTCAAAATGTTCTTCCCTTAGTGATGAAGTTAACTAAGCATAACATGTAGTTACTTGTTTTTGCTTAATGGCACTAATAATCAGCATATTAAGTAGTACACTCCTGGGCTGACAATAACACAACTTTAGATTACATCAGCATATGTAATCCCTCAGGGTAGCATCAGACATTTATTCTATTATTTGTCTCTAAATCATTGTGTGGAACATCTACGGATAAAGAAACCTGATTCTCTGTGGAGTTTTTTTTTTTCTTTTTTTCTCCACAAAAGCTGCTCTGCTGCCAGGCCAGGGCTATTACCAGCTTCTGCAAAAAAAAAAAAAAAAAATTCCAGCTGAAAACCATCAGTTTTGCTTTTTGCATTTACCTGCAGACTATTTTATAAAACGTTGTTTTTAAAATCGGTGCGTATCAATGCTCTCTCTAATCGTAGCTGATTATTTATGAGCAGCGCTGCAAATGGAGTCACACACAGCGTTCAGTAACACCACCTGGTGATATTAAAACTACCCAACGGTCTAAATGAATCGAGTTGTGAACATTGTGGATTGTTCTGGAAACAGTATGGACCCACACGTAATGTGACAAACGATTATCATAAACAGGAGAAAAAAAAAATATATGAGTTGGTGGTTGTGTGTTATTCCAGTAAGAATCTGATTGTTTCATTCTTGCTGTGCCTCAGTGTTTTTTTACTTTAGATTTTTTTATTGTTGTTGCCTGCGCTCAGGTTCGATTTGCTCTGGATCGCTCTCACGCCGCACTTTTAAGAGCATACCAATCCAGTTGAACAATGCTGCGCCGTTACCAAAGCGGCTTTCTAGGCAAACAGAGCAGACTTTGCTTAAAGCGGACTCTGAATGCTCCCTTAAAATGTTTTAATAATATTTCCAGGTGGTCCAGAGTTCCACTGGTTTGGCTCACACCAGACTTCAGATGGCAGACTTAAAACCGCCAACAAAACCGACTCTGGTCCGTACCGTCGGGCCCGTGGCGGACTGACCGCTGCACTGATGCTTTATGCTGCACAATCAGTTGCTAGCCTCTGGAAAGTGTGTTTGAAAGTGAAGCGCTCTAGTTGGATTTTCCACACACCAGCGAACAATTTATTGACCGGATCCCAAGCGATCAAACTTTTAAAAGTTTATGGTGGGTCTGCGCACCAGATCTCAGCAGAGGTCTGTCTAAACCGACTCATAGGATGTGTCGTTTGCATAACTTTTTTTTTTTTTTTTACTAAAGCTCGGTCACATAGTTTGCAACTTTCTCGTTTACTGTATAACTTTTTATGAGAACTATCCAATCTTCCCCTGTGAGAAGAAAAAAAAGAAAAGGAGCGAGCCGTTTGCTAGCTCGTGGCTACCGCGGCGCACGTTTTTGAAACAAATGAGCTTTTTAACAACGCAAAAGAAGCACAAGCCCAGAAAGTCTGAGCTGCTGATTCCCTTCTGCCTTTAAGAGAAATAGCATGAGCTAAACTTCAGAGAATGTGCTCCACCGTATAGCCCGTCTTCAGCACAACAAAGCCCAGCTGGAGTTTATTAACTTGTTAGTGGCTTTGCTACTTTCCCCCCCACACCCCTCTGCACCACAGGCACAAACACACAAAAAGCCTGTCAGGCATTGTGCACCAACACAAGATAAAACAACATTCAGCAGCAGAACAAAGCCAGAAATTCTTTCTTGCGTCAGTCAAAAGCAAAATTCTGACGCTGGAAAGGATCCGCAACAAAAGGTCAGATCTGGATGTTTCGCCCACACTTCAACACAATGACAACTAAAAATTGTTCCACAAATGTTACTTTACTGCCCCTCTGACAGCAGTAATTACCTTCATTATCTGCATATGGATGTTGTAAAGTAAGGAAAACTGACAAGGCTCATTTAGGGCCACTAAGGCTGGCATTTAAGGTGTCTGGGCAGTCAGCTTCCCCTGCAATCTCCATTACCAAACGCAGAAGGCATTTCAAATCGCCTTTAGGCCATGGCTTTATATAAAAAAATAAATAAAAATCCACATGGACATCATTTTATCCTTCATTCACTGCAAAAAAAACGCTCTTAAATGAATCTCTAGAGGAGGAAAATACTTTTTGCAGGAGACGAACGAAAGGAGCAGAGCTGCAAATGTTTACGATTTTAAAAAGGGTCGAATGTGTCTGATCAAACAACTCGCGGAGCTGATGATGAACCAGCTCAGACAGAATAATGCAGGTTTAATAGGCTCGGCGAGATGGAGGCCATTCACAGCAAGCTGTTTATAGTTGAGTGCAACCAAGGCTCTTTTTGTTGATGTTTATTTGCTGCGAGAAGGCGGAGTTGTTGACAGCAAAATGAAAATTTTAGCTGGAGGAGGGTCACACAGAGGTCAGAGTACGAGACCGATAAATATCGGCTTGTGCTCTCGCAGACAGCGGAGTGGTCAAAGGGCTGTGAATAGGAGACAGAAATACCCACCATGACGGCCTAAGCAAATTGTATAACAAAGCTGTACACACATGTTTCTTTGATCTAAAAACTTTTCTCCGCCTTTAATGCAACTCAACTGAAACACAAACAAATTTGTTAGCTGAAGCAGCTTTGAACTAGATGATTAATGTGACGCAAATAGTTTACTGGTCCTTATAATTCAGTTTCACCATTTATTGTGAGATAACGCAAAAAAAAAAAAAAAACAAATTCCCTTGGGGGCTCCGTAGAAGATCATATCAGACGAATAAAAAACAAAACACAGAAATGTGGATTTAATGAAAAGTGTATGTCTAATACATCCTAACAAGTTATTTTCAGAAGAAGAAGCTTTTAATCTGACAGACCAGCCCCGGATGAACACAAGTTCTCATCGATTGACTGTAGCACAAGGGGGGGGGAAAGTTATCAATAATTGGAGAAAATATGGGAAAACGAACAGATTACAAACACCAAACGTTTCTCTGAAACTGATGAAAGGAGTAGAAGCAAATCGGTGAGGGACGCTGAGAGAAACACTGAAGAACTTTATGGCAATTACTGCGAATGTTCTTCATTCTGCATGTTATTACAACAAACTCCTGAAATCTTTGTGTGGACAAGAGATGTAAGAGATATTTTTGCAAGACAGAGTGGGAAGAAAATATGACCAGGTTAAGATCTGGTATGCTGACAGACTGCTAGCATAATGCACAAATTAAAACAAAAAGCTGATTTGGCAAAGTATGAGTTTAAGGGTGTGCACACATTTATGCAACTGCGTCATTGTACCTTAATTATATTTTTATATTCCCACTCCAATAAACAAAGCTGTGAAATGGAAAAATAAATAAAAAAGGGTGTGGTAATGTATTATATGTGTAAAAGCTGGACTGTTATCTTACACTTAATACTATATTCCTTAAAGCACGTTTTTTGATCTTCTATAGCTTTTTCTAACAAATATTCATAAAAGAAGAATCTAAATCATCCACAGCCAAAGAGTCAAATAAAACAGTTTAGCTTTGTCTTTTGAAATGGTTTTGTACAGTAATACATGTAAAATGGCTCACTAAAATTCTACTACACTTTTCAGATTCTGAAAAGTGTATATGTATATGTATATTGTATATGAAAGTCAGATTCTGACTTTCATATACAAGGTAATGCAATAAGGATTCAAGCCTGAACCTTATGAATTCTGTAAATAAAGGGTCCTGTTGCCATAATAACCTTTAAAAATTACAACGCTAGACTTTTTAATACCACCTAGAAACCCTGGATTTAATTCTTTTGTTGGCAGCGGAAGCCCAACACGAGATGCCCCCCGGTCACGTCCTGCTATTGTTACGACGGACCAGGAAAATGATCAATGTGCTGCGTTTGATTAGATCTACTCTGTGAACTTTAAGAGTGAAATCTCATGTGCAAGGCCAGATCTCATATTTGAGTTTATGATTCAATAATTCAAAACCGATACAGCTGCACTGTGCTGCTTTGATGGAAGCGAGTTCATAATTACATTCTGACAAAGTTATTTCAGAATAAAATAGCTGATATGACTGAAGGGTGAAACTGCTTCTGATGCAAAGTTTCGAAAGCTTGGCATGAGCCAATCAGCAGGAGAGAAGAGCCACAGAAAAAAACAACAGCAAAGTGTCTTAATAAAGAAATTAGATCTTATTTCATTAGCAGTAATAACCTCTCTCTAAAGGCAGCCTGTCACACTAATAGAAGATGTGGCTTGGTTTTACTCATTTCCATTCTTTTTGTTTTTTTAGGTTTGTGTAATAAAGCAGAATATTTTAAATATTTAAGGAACTCGAGGAATGGAGCCGTGAATTTTCTCCTTTTATCAAAATGGACTCAGGCATTAAATGAATAATAGAAAAAGGGAACTAGACATTAGATAAAGCCTACCCAGCTACAGGCCACAGAGAAAACTTTATACTGCCCATTTGCACAGCTTTAAAGCTTGATGCCACTGATTTGCTGAGGATTCCAAACTGCTTGTAATTTTTGTTTTGGAAAGAAACTGAGAACATCTGTCGTCAACGGCGATTAAAACCGAATCTAAGGTTTATTATCTTAACTGGTGGAAAATGTTGCAACCGAGTTGCAAACTATACATTTTATGTTGCTGACCAAATGTTGATATGACTATTTTTATAATTTAATGAAACATTTTTTCCCCTTTTTGTTTAAAAAATTAAAGTTTGTAATGTTAATTACAAATCCTGCTGCTTATGGTCTTGCCCTAAACGTATTTCTCTAATTAGATGCTCAGCCCACCACTGTTGGCTTGTCAAATAATTTATTGACACAGTCCAACTCCTGACTGTACAGGGATTGATTATTATTCACTCTTTTAGCTACAGTGGAAGATTGGAAATAAACTATAATCACCTGATTCAGAATCATTCGTTCATGTAGGCGGGTCAGAATTTCCCTGATAAACTCTTGATTTCTTCTTAGAAACAAGAAATTACAGAAGAACTATTTATTTATTATTTAATTTGTTTGCATTAATTAATATTACATTGTTAAATTTTTAATTTTATTTTAATCTGGTGGGAGGGAATGGTTTTAAGAATGGCAGTAAAGGGCAGCAAAAAATGACGACTGGTCCCAAAAATGTTGGTAGGATGGAGAATACAGCTGAGGGTGGGAATTACATATTTCAATGAGTCAAATAATATAATATTAATATTTTATTATTAACCAGGAAAATCCCACTGAGATTAAAAATATCTTTTACAAAAAATATTCAAATCAAACACAAAAATAGCAACTTAAACTTAACAGACATAAACATATGTATGAATTAAAATATCACTACTTTCATGAACACAGGTTTTGTCATAGCAAAAAAAAAAAAAAAAAGAACTGCAGAGAGAGAAGAAAACGACTCCTTCACTTTAGGCCCAGACTTTGTTGAGGAAGAAGTAAGAGAATATCCCACCACCCAAAAATCAGGTTACCCAGACCCAAACCAACATGAGGAAATTACACAGAAAATGCTTACCTTCACAATAAAAGCATGCAAGTTTTATTTGGAGACCAGTGTGTCAGAGAGAGAGTAAGTGATTTTTAATTATTACTTTTAAAAAATGTCACAAAGTGCTTCACAAGAATAAAATAAATAATTAAAAGCCTGTACAAATGAGAGAGCAATTGGTGTCTGTGTGAATTTATTAAAAGAAAGACGCAACAGCAACATTTTAACTTATTTTTATTACTACTGAGTAGCCTATTTCTTCAATTGTTTCTTGGGAGTTTCATTTATTTTTGTAGCATTATTGCATTTTTTTTTACACATGATGCTTTTTTTTACAGTGCAGCTATGTCATTTACATGCCAATTTAACATTAAAAAGAGATATTTTTTTATTTGAATGCGTTTACTTAGTCTGTTCTAGCTGACCTGCAATAAAACATTGAATGGACATACATTCATTTAGCCGTAAAGTGCCGCCTCCAGTTAAGTGGTGGGTGCAGACAGGATTGGTCACAGGCGTTGCAGGAGTGAAAGCGAGAGGTCAGGAAGGTCAGGAATAAAGCGGGAGCAGAATAACCACGCAGGGCTCCATCAGAAGCTACGATTAGCCACTTACAGACTAACGTCCTTCTTTAATATCGACATCAGAAGTACACAGGCCCTGCATCCTGTAGAGTTTATTTGTTTTTTCTTTCCACCAAAGTGGGTCCAGTTCTAACTCAGGTCTGGAGAAAATGCTGCTTTTTAACAGCTTCTATAAAAATCGCAGCTCTGGTTTTCCACTGCCGGGGAATCGAGATGCAGCGTCACTGAAAACGCCTCGTTCAGTAAAAACATTTGGTCTTTTTCTCAGTTTAATTTATAAATATCCTGCAGAGAACAAATACGGAGTTTCATCAAACAACGTACAAAATTTCTCCGGTGAGATTTTTTTTTGCTGAACTGAGTTTTATTTAATTTCATTGAACGTGGTTCAGCATTTCTGATCATCCTTTATGTGAAGCGTTTAATCTGTGACTATATGCAGATGTTCAGGTTTTTGCTGCCCTTGGCCTTAATTGTTTCCAGCTGAGGCTGAACTTCTATATTATTTATTTTTATGTATTGTGAACACACCACAGGATTTCAAGAGTACAGTGGCGCCATCATTACCCCGTCAAAAACGTATCACTGTAAACTAGAAAAAATAATAAAGAAAAATCACATAAATACCATAAAATCTGTCATAACTACAGAGTGTTTTCTACTGTCAGTGAGAAAAATGTTTTCTTTTTGTATCCTGCAGAGATCTCAACCTGACAGACACGCTGAGGGGATTTTTCCACATAACATGAATCATAATATATAATGCAGACTGCTTAGCTGACTAAAGTCTAAATAATAAAAAAGAAAAATTCTAGCAAATAATAATAATAATATAGAGGGTTGAAGGTCTATATTTCACAAAAACAATCAATAAGAGTCGACTTTGAAGGAGGGGAAACGCATAATTTATTCAAAACCTCTGTCCTTTTCCGTAAGATATGCTGATTTAATCATCATGCGTGTGCTTAATGATGACCGCAATAAAGCATTTTTCTTTAAGAAGGACAGCCAACAATGGGGATGAGGCAGAGTGCAACCCGTGAGGTCGTCATGGTAATCAAGGAGAGGATGGAGGAGCTAAAGACCATCGAGCAGAGGATGCTGGCAGGGCTGAGCTGTGGGCTGCCTAACCTTTATTCCCAGAGTGATAAGACTCAGCAGAGAGCACAGGACTGCACCACAGGGAGGGATAATGACACAGAGAGGGGGGGGGGGGGGGGGCAGAGGAGAGCAAGATGGTGTGAGAGTGATAATAACTACATTTATATGCACAGAAGAAACCCAGGTATTGAGACAAATCAGTGTGAGGCAGGAAACCTGAGAACACGCTCCGACAGAGTGCTGCGTTTCTCTAACTATAAACTTGATGTATATACGCAGCATTAAGCATTCAAACACTCCTCTACATGCGTTAAGCTCAGCGGTTGTAGTTTAGTCTCATGAGTTGGATTGTTTGTTTGCAGCAGAGGGCGTTTTAGCATGGAAAACTCATATCGCATTTGATTTTTTTTCTTTCTTTCTTTGGGAGGTTGTTTTATTGCACATTTTCATTACCTCAATTGGTTGTGGGAGAGAAGCTCATATGACACAAAACCAGTTTTATATTAAAAAAAAAAAAGAGAGCCAGAAGCATTCCAGTCAAATCTACTTAGCTAGAACCTACAATAAAGAGCCTCAGTTTTTATTAAATCCAACTTAGGGACTTAGGAAATATCTTAGAAAATAGCACAAGTCATCTATAGGCAGAAAAATAAATTACTGCCTCTGACCAGTGAAGTGTTGTTAAAATTTAGGCAAAGAGTAATATAATCATCGCTCAGTTAAAGGGGCAGATTTATGAAGCAGCTGCTGTCGGGAACGGAAGGAAAAATTAAAGAAGAATCAGAGTTCAAATCAGTCCAGCTCTTTCATTTGTTACCCATCTGTTGCTAGTAATAGATAAAGATAAAGGTAATTTTATTTATTTACATGACTTAGAGGAAATACAAACAAAATAAAAGAAAAGTGAGATAAAAACAAATTTATTAACTAATGGAAAAGAAAAGTATTGGTGTAGAAAAGAAGCACTAATTGCTTACTTTTATTAAAAAATCACTCACGGATCAACACAAGACAGCGTCTATCTTATGCTACATATTTTCATTTATTTATTATTCTTGTACAAATCAGTTTTCACTTTGATATGAATTTGCTGATTGAACATTGACAACAAAATGGTTAAAACACCCAAAAAGGTGACAGATTTTTTTAGGCACTGTACCTTCGTAATTTACCTTGTGTTCCAGTTGTGACATAAACGTTTGTACAACCTACTATGAGATTTATTGTTTCACCAGAAAAGAAAATCCAGAGAAAGAGAGGCAGCAAATAAGGATAAGGGAGAAGGGGGGGAAAAAAGCAAAAAAAAAAAAAAAATAAGAAAAGAAAAAAAGAAACAGGAGACAAAAAAGAGACCAAGAAACCAGCAAAGAAGAGATGTTATTGGGTAATAAAAAAAAAGTGATGCACGTGGGAGAGAACAGCTGTCTCAAAGCAAAAATATCTGATTTATTAATGGGAATTAAACCAGGTTTAGAAGGTCTCAGCTATGAGGGTAGAAAGGGTTTGTCACCTCAAAGCTTCTCCTTCTGGCAAACAAATACGGAGTTTCATCAAACAACGTCCAAAATTCTCCGGTGAGGTTTTTTTTTTTGCCTTTGTCAATCATCTTTTTGTGCTTCTCTGAGACCAGTAAGTGCAACACATGCATTATTTATCAGAAAGTCTGTTTCAAAAATATTGTAAGTGACAATGCTCGATTCAAATTCAAATAAGGGAGGGTGGGTTCTGCAGCCACAGGTGTACGCCTGTGTGATTTCATCACTACATGCAAATTTCAACGAGGGATGACCATGGAGAGGAGAGAGAGAGGAAGAGAGAGAGACGGGAGGCAGAGAAGGAGGGAACACATGCAGGAAATAGGGAGAAGGAGAGAGGGAAAGCAAAGGAGAAGGATGGTGTGATGACAAAGCTGCAGGCGCAGTGTTTGTACATGCATCTGCAGGCAAATTAATCACAAGCCAGCCTCTTACTCCATTAAAATGCTAATGTAGGAAAATCTAGACATTTTCATATATTTGCAATATATCCCAGAGCCCAAAGATTGTTATTATGCTAAGTACAGGCTGGCTGCCGGATGTAACGCAAAGACAAATCTAACCAAGATAAAAACCCAGATGAAATGTCTCTAAAGTAATGAATTAAAGCGCAGAGAAGATGCATGAAAAATCACTGAAACTATGAGTCCTCATGAAGTCAGACAGCAGAAGATTCGCAGCGATTCCCAAAGCGCTTGGTCAGCTGCTAATAAAACATACAGTTATTGTAAACCGTACAGAGGAGAGGATGGATGGTGGTCGTGTATCATGAGATTTTGGGCAACAATCTCTTTCCCTAAACTCAGAAAGGGTCAGTATCTGACCCAGCCACTTGGCATTGCAAATGTGTGCAAAACTGTCGATATTCTGTAACATTATTGTTTTTAAATTGCAATTTCTGTGATTCTGTTAAACAACAAAATTTAAATCATATGTGAATACGTTTGCTGATGATTTAAGTCATTAAAAAACATGCCGTGATGTTCCACCTACTTCCTGTCATCTTCTTCCAGTGGCAACATGATCATGTGACTCGTGTGATACAAAAAAAGGGCTTCCATTGCACTTTTGCAAAACAAACCAATTTTGATACGGCCAAAATAAGAGTTTTTTTTTCCAGAATTGGTGCGTTTCAATTAAGCAAATTTATTTCTGAAATATTAAATTGTACTTTTATACGGTCAACGGAAAACGCAGCTACTGACCTAAACACACAGAGAGCAATTAAGGAGTGGCTCCCTTCGAAGAATTTCAAGTTCCTGGAGAGGCCCAGCCGGTCTCCAGACATGAAACCAATATCAAATCTTTGGAGGGAGGTGCGACTCCATGTTGCCTGGCAACAGCCCTGAAACATGAAAGATAGGGAGAAGATTTCTATGGAGGAGTGGAGCAAAATCCCTGCTGCTGACCTGGTCGAGGACTGCAGGAAGAAACGTCTGGCCTCTGGTTTCTGTACCACATGTCGTTGTTCTATTGTATCAAATACTTGTTTCACGCAACAATTATTTAAAAGTCATACAGTGAGATTTTCTGGATTTTTATTTCAGACACCGTTTCTCACAATTGAAACATACCTACAGCAAAAATTACCAACCTTCTTTGTAAAAAGAAAAACTGAATCACCGGTGTATCAGATACTTATTTACCGCCTTGCTTGTGGCGCTCCAGCTTATGAGATATAAAAAACCTTTTTGACTCGTTTCAGATAAACTACCACACACTTTACAGAGAAAAGGCATGTCTGTTAGGGGGGAAATACTTTTTTCACATGGCAAAATAAATAAATCAAAAGAATCATGGTTTAGCACATCCTGAAACCTGGCCCAGGACTGCACAATGCCTGAGACAAAATATTTATGCGATCATTTACGGGGGTAAAACGGCTTCTGCTGCGCTCATTAACTGATAAACATTAACAGCCGCAGTCACAACCGATAATTACAAGAGATGTTTTAGGTTCTTTCAGCTTCATGGATTAAAAAAGCCCCGGTTCTATTTTCACTTCCAGTTCTAGGGGACCCAGAGTGTTTTGTGTTTATTCTGAACCCTTGAGAGAAGTTTCCTTCGCCCCGTCAGCCCATTTTACCAGGAAGTGCAACACAGACGCTGGCAGGGAGCCTTTTTATATAAACAGGCAAACTACAAATGTCGGTTTTTGCGCAGCCTGCCGCTGTGATTATTATAGGAACAATACGTTCATATAAATATCCACAACCTCTCTGATAATATTTTTGGGTCAGTTTCACGCTCACAAGATATTTTGATGAAAAAGATACAGAAAGAAAACAAACAGAAGTAGGAAAAAAAAGGACTCAAACTGTAAAGATATGCAGCAACGTAGAGGCTGAGCAGCAGGACTTGGTTTCCGTACACCTTGAACTTTTCTTTTTCCATGTTTTGTCAAGTTACAACCACAAATATCAATGTATTTTGAAAAAGGTAGTTTAGACAGTGAGAAGGAGGAGGAGGAACAAAAATAAAGTTTGTAGCTGTTTTCTGAGCAGAAAAATGTTTGAGTAGCTGTACAAAAATTTTAAGAATATAAGCTGCCAATTATTATATTGCAGTGGTGTTGATGAGTCGATGCAGGCGTTCCCTCAATGCTTTGCAGACATGGAAGCGGATCCACGAGTCGGAGTTGATCAAGAGAAAAAAGGAAACTGAAAACTGTGGCCGCATTTCTTATTCTTCCAGAGTTGAAGTTGAACTGAATCCCTTTCATTGCTGGATGATTAATGAATCTGTGAGATCCAATTCAGACATTTTATACATCTGACTCCTACAACAGCTGAAATGATTCATCGCAATGAATTGGTTCTTAAAATAATCTTCGACTAATTTAGTGATAGATTAATTGGACTCCAAAAAGGACGTTTGCTGAAAGAACATCAGAAAAAAGCTAAAACTGCACAAAAATATAGGTACCTTTTGCAATCTAAGATTACAAAAACTTTTATTGTTCCACCGAAAGCTTCTTAAGTTTTAACTCCCTCTGATTCAAATTCTCTAAATAAAGCTTCTTATCGAGTCAATCATTAATTGCTTAATCCAATAAATAAACAGGTCAGTCTGACACTGTGTTGATGTTGAGTCAAGCAGAAAGGGCTGAGCTTTTCACACTTTCATGCTATTAGTATTTTTCAGCTGCAGATTCTTCCTTTGCTACAAATGACTAAGAGTTCACAAAATGAATCCTGTGTTATTGTACTTTAGGTAAAAAAAAAAGTTTAATTTCTTATCTAAAAATGGAATTTAATTGTTTATATGTATCTTCTAATGTATTTCTAATATTGTTTAAAAAAAGACCTTCAATTAAAACCCTGCAGAATGTGTCATTTTTTATAAATCTGATTAATTGGTTAACCGTCAGAATAATCGATAACTGAAAAATCTTTAGCAGCTTGCATAGTCTGGTGTATTCTTATAGTCTGCACTGTATTTTATTTAAGGGTATCACATTAAAAGAGGCTGAATGTAAATGCCTGTCACAGATTTGAAAATAGCATTTATTTATTTTTATTTTTTTTAATTTAAAGCCACTACATAGGATTGGTGCATCACACATATCTGCAGCAGTATGAGTACTCGTGCAAGGCACCAAAGTAAATAGATTCTGTGTCTTTACTTTGCAGACAACAATAACTCTATACCTACCTAGACTAGTCGGCTTGATGAGTTCGTCGAGCAGGTCGTAGAAAGGCAGCCTCTGGAGCTTAACATCCGGGTGGACCGGGTGCAGCGAGGCCGAAGTGGGCAGGTGGTGCGTCAGCGCGGTCAGCTCGTGCTTCCCGGGTCCGAGCAGCGAGAGCGGCAGTAAGGCAGCTGGCGACGGAGCGCCGCCGTGGCCGGCGTGGCCCTCGTACGCCAGCTGCGTCAGGCCGGCGGGCAGCGCCGCCCCGCCGCCCCCGACGACTCCGACCGACGCTGGGTGGTGCGGCCCGGTCAGCGCCAGCTCCGGGTGGGAGACCATTTTGGCAGGGAAGCGTCTTCGGTAGAGCTCTTTGATCTTCATGTGCACGGCGGGACTGCAGCCGGATTTCAGCAGGTGGAGAGCCTTGGTCAGCAGCTCGTGCTTGCGTCCATGTTTGTTGCGCCCAGCGTAGCCCAGCAGAACCTGCAGCTCCGACACCCGCAGGCTCATCACCATTTGCTAAGAGAGGGAGAAAAAACGATGAGAATAAACTCCTGACGTGTCACTTCAAGGCTAATATACCACTACGGCTGAAACGGTTAATTGTGATGAATCGAATATTGGAATAAATGAGTTAGTAATTGACTGATTGTTAAGTGGAATACATAAAACAAAAAAAAGTTATTTGCACTTATAGCAACAGCAGTACAAGTACAACAGCAGTAATTAAGCAACAGCAGTACAAGATACAAGATCATCAAAGTCCTAACCACTGTGTGTGATAAAATCCCAACATTTGATTTTAACTTAAAGTTCATAATTTATCTACAAGATGTTTCACAGAACATCTTGCTCCAAAGCTTAATGCCTTACTCTTTTTTTTTTTACCAGCCTGTACCTGCCTTATTTCAGCTGGCTGTAAAGTTTGGCATTTTACCCTGAGGGTCCATAAGAACTGACTCACATTTGGAGCCAGACTTCAAATTTTTAGCATTGCCACTTCTTGACTCTATTCTTTTGCTGCAGCGTGTCATCAAGGCAACGCTGTCACTGAGGCGCAAACATAAAGTTTTAATATTTTAAGCAGACTTCCAGAAAATAAGCAAAGAGAGTAGAGTTAACAAAAGAGAATGATCAGATGGAGCAACAAAAAGCCCAACAAAAAATAACGTGTGGACAGTTTCACATAAATTGATAACCAGCTAATCAATTAATTAATACTTCTTCACTTTTATTGTGGTCTATCTGTGTAGAGAACTAAAACTCAGAATTCAATCTGTAACACTCAGAGGGATAAAGAAAATTACATATACGATTCAAAGTTCAATATGAGTTCCTCATTTACAGCCTAGCAGTTTGTGAAGCGTGAATGTTTCCCTTTGTTTGAGTCCGTTTCTCAATCTTGATTCAAAATTCTTGTTTTCGGAAGCATTTTTCTATTTTTTTTTTTTTTTGAGTTTTGAATTTATTTATCACTTGTTTGCCGCTCCCCAAAAAAACAAACAACCAAATTAAAACAAACATCTTAGAATGAATCAAGAAGCTAAAATCCTTCTCTGAATGACAGAAGTTACATATGAAACCAAACATGGAGGCAGAACAAAACCCACATGTTCACTTTGAAAGACAGTCGGTTGTTATTCATCGTTAAGCTGGTGTTGCAGTCCATCGCCCCCTGCTGAGCCACAAAGTTTTAAAACACATCTGACAGCATTAACCCTCAGCACACCTGCATCTCCCCTCAGTGGGACAATTAAGGACATTTCCATTCTTTTTCTGTTCTAGGTGGGGAAACGTTGAGAAAAGCCCAGTGTGAGTGAAATGCCAGCAGCACAAGCTAACCGCATTCAATTGATTCCCAGTAAAACACGAGCACAGAGTTTTTGTTCTTGTTTACAATAGTGAAGTGGGGGAACTGGTTTGGACTCTCACTCAGTCTGGCCCCTCTCAGCCAACGTGACCTTAAAGTAAAATAAAAAGCACTAAAGAAACAAACTGTGCAAAGGGAAGCAAACATTTAAAAAGAAAAATCCTTAATCCAAGTCTAAAGACTGTAGGTGAATTTTTTTTTTTACTTTCCCTTTTTTATACAGTTGAAAATCAGAACTGCCAGAGTTTTATGGCACTACCTACTCCTGACCTGTTGCTGCACACTGCCTGATAGCTGGCTGATAGAAGGCTAATGCATTCTTCCCCAGAAAGCAACATTTACCCACCACCCATCACTCTAATTAGTTTTATAAAAACGTGTAGTTGAAAAACTGTGAGCAGCGTGTGTTAGCAGCCGCCTGCAGGTTGCTAAAGCACAAAGCTTGACTAATTAACCAGCTATTATCAGCTTGTTATGCTCCTGGTGTAACTCGACAACACGCAGAACAGCAAAACGTTGTTCAAGCATACTTGAAAACTCTGAATCTAGCTGGTACTTATTCTGACTTTCTGCTTTAGTCGAAAACAGCTGAAACAACGAAGCACAGATAACATTGTTATAAGTATTACTGATTGCAAGCAGTTATGATTTTCTAAGCCACAAACATCTGTTGACATATTCTTAGTGTATTATTTTATCTTTTTATTTCCCTAAAAGGTTTACCAAAGCTTGTAACAGTTTTCCACCAAATCGCTGTTTCATGGCGGTTCAGCAGCCTGCAGCTGTATGTGTGTGTGTGTGTGTGTGTGTGTGTGTGTGTGTGTGTGTGTGTGTGTGTGTGTGTGTGTGTGTGTGTGTGTTTGTGGGTGTGTGGGTGTGTGTGCACGTTTGTGTGGTTGCGTGTGTGTGCGAGTGGCTCATGTCAGTCATGTGTGGCTTCAGTCATTGGTCAAAACAAACATGGTGGATAAAATGAGCTGAGCTGCTTTCGATACCAAATCTGTTCAAATGTATGAAAGTGCTTCAAGTTTAGTAATAATAAACAGATTTGTAGGTTTTCTTCTGAAACACAGAGATAAGGATCTGAAAGCTAAACTAGAAAAACCCTAAATAATAAACATGTATTAAATACAAGGCATTTTGAAATTAAAACCTCTGTTATTGACTCTTAGTTGAAGGATATAAAAGAAACAGATTGCAGTGATGACCGTACTGATGACTATTGGAGAATATGTAATATAATCTGAATAGCCAGTGGGTTTTTGAACATGTAACTGCATAAATAATAAGGGCTTCAATTACCGATGAACGTTAAAATAACAATTTGTACACACAATTCAAAGTTCAAATAAAAACTGTTTTTTTTTTAAGAGAAAATCTAAGAGATTCTAAAGCAGAAATACCAAGACAAAATGCTTCATTTGCAAAGCAGCCAATCCAGGAGCAGCGTTCATTTTCCTCACTGCTGATTGGCTGAATGCCCAAGAGCAGAGATAAAGAAGACGTAGATGTTACCTTTTACAGTCCGCTACGATGGTTTCCACTGTGTTTATTCAGGTAGATTTGGTGCTTGAACTATTAAATTTAGCAGCTCCAGGCGTCTTTAGAAAGGGTCTCGAGTAATTCATGGATTTCAACTCTTGGTGGTCAGCAATGGTTCAGAACCGTCCCAAATACCAGGGATCAACTGTCAAATTTATAGGGGAAAAAAATCTTTCAAGAAGTATAATTGATTGTTTAGATGAATTATTAATTGTGGTTATTGCAGTACAAGTTTCACACAAACTCATGCAGACACTAAACTCAACTCTGCGGCTCTGTTAAGTGCTTCACGAATGCAAAGAAATAAGTAAAGTAACAGGCTCAGCCACGCTGCGAGTTCCTAAAAGAACAGCATTTCACGCAACCACAACACATAAAAATAAAGATATCAAGTTAGAAATTTCCAACCTGTTCACAAAAGCAATCCAAGTTTTGCACAAAGTAAAACAAGAATAAACAATGAACAGGTCTTTTTAAGCAAGACTATTTTTTGGATTGGAATGAACCCACAAAGGCTTTTTTTTCCTAACTTGATACGAGGCTGAGAGCCAAACTCCCACGGGACAGTAGGATGGAGCAGGCTCAGCAATAGCACAGAAAAAGGAAATAAAAAACAAAAATACCGGCGATAGGCTTTAACAAGAGTCTACATAAGAATTATTTCACCAGACCAAATTATATAATTTAAAGATTGTACCTTAAATTCTGTTCAATAAACATAAATTTCATATGGTTTTTACAGTTTAACTACCAACATTTTAAAAGATAAAACTGATTTCAAACTCATGTTTACATGTCACCGGGCGTTATTTTAATTTTAGGACATAGTGACCTATTTTAAGTAAAACATTTTAAGAACGTTCATTCTCTAAATGTTTGTGCATAAAAAAAAATTCAAACAAAAATGCTATAAACAACATTATTAAAGTAATTCTAATGTATTTAAAGCATTGCAAGGTATTGATCAGTACTTTTAATAGTTGTTGCATTTCTGCTTTAGAAGAAAATGCAACTTGAACTTTTTATATACGTTTCGTTTCCGTTAACAAACCGGACAGGTGAAAACAGCGGCGAAATCTCACCTGATGTACATTTTCTTGCAAAACAGTTTGAATGTAGTCTGATTAAAAAGTATTAAACAGTTTCATGCAATAATGTTCACATGAGCCACGTAACGTATGTGTTCTGCATTCAGTTGACATTTGAAATGACAGATATATATATATATATACATACACACACGACATATGTGGGCTATTTTCTGTGACCTAACCACAGCAGCTGCTTTTTATACAGAAACATGTTGCAAAAGAAAAAAAAAACACTTTCTGACTGAGGGAAGACACTGACTGTACCACCTGTCTGTTCTTAAATGAATATATTACAACGGTAAAGTTTGTTTATATTGTTTTGTCCTGGTTCTTTCAACTTCTGAGACAACACTGAAGACTGGAGCTTTTTTCACTTTGCTGTGACTATTATCCTTGGAAATGTCAACTTATTTTTATCTCAAGGGCCTCAGGTGTAAAGCGAACCTCTCACGCTGGTTCAACCACAGAACCGAGCTGTGTGATTAAAACCAAAGCGCAGGAATAATACCAGTAAATCTGAACGGAACAGAAACCCCAAACGATTCACAGTTTACTGTAAATCATGCTCCACTTTTGCACACTGAACTTTCACTCTCTGCAAATGTCGCAAAAACAATTTCTGTTCTGCATTTATAGGAAGTCTTCCTCGTACAACAATTTCATATAGATTTAGATTAATTACTGGTGTTCAAAAGTGTTTCAGCCTCATCCAGTTTGCTAAAAAAAGAAGAAAAAGTTTGGTCAGAACTAGCCCCACTGGCTCATTTGAAATTAAATTACAAAATGTTTCACTGAAAGAATAATGATCAGTCTTGAGTGCAGCAATAAACAAACATTTGCTTATTTAAATAAAACAGGTTTATAATTCCTACAGATTTCTGTCGTTTCCTCTGTGTGTAGCTGACAATTTCTGCTGTAGGCATCTTATTAAAAATGACTGAACGTCAACTTTGATTATATGGGAACTTTAAGTACTACTCTATACAAGTAATGAGCCTCCTAACCATAGTAGTTGATTTTAAATGCAGCCTTGCAAGAAGCTAATAACCCGCCTTGATCATCTCAACCCGCTTTGCAGCGACAATGACGGACAAAAAGTCAAAACTGGAGCCAAAAGTGACATACCGCATTTGGATAATAGTTATCCAGGAACCTAGCCGTGTCTAGACTTAGTACTGCTGATTATAAGTGGCTAAAACTACCCAGAGCAGAAAAATGGCGACCAGAATATTCACAAGGCTGCAAGTAGGCCAGAATGAATTTTATGTGAAGATCTTTTAATTAGTTAACACTTCAACAAAACATTATAAATAAGGATTCTTTTGCAGACAGCTACTAAATAGGAAGTTTTCTGACTTTCTCATAAGGAAAACTTGTTACTGCTAAATATTACAATGATGATATTGAATGGGATGAACGCTCATCTTTCCCTCTAATCGTTTCCCTCGTCACTTTTCTCCTTAAGTTAAATGTAAAGTGTTGGCTTTCAGGGCTGTTAAGGTTTCTGGAGATTTTAAGAGCGTGAATGCCTGGTATCAACAATTTAACATTGCACAGATCAATACTGCAATTTTTGCGATGTTGCTGTTCGATGTGTTGTGCAGTTCAGATTTAAAAAACATAAATCTCTGAGTTTAATCAAAATTTATGAATCTGAATTGAGCATCCTCTGTTTTTCTTGCTCATATAAACCACTCCTTGCTCAGCACCTCAGTGCTCCTTCTTCTTCTGCAGTGGTTCAGTGATGTCTCTTTCCAAGATGGAGACATTGGAAATACCAAGATTTCTAAAGATTCCACATTTGCCCATAGTCAAATTTTCAGACTTTTCAGAATTTTTATGTATTCTTATAATATATATAAAATACAAACATACACTTTGAACATATGGCAGACATTTCTAGCACAAGAGAGGGAAGAGTGGAATAATGAATGGACACGATGAAGGAAGTACAGGGAAGATAAATGAAGGATGGGGGAAGGAACATTTTCTCTGTCCTTTAGACAAAGGAATCAGGAATATTAGAAACACAAACATTTTTCCATATTTATGTGAATCTATTAAATACTGAAATCAGATGCTAGTTTTTCAGACTGTCTGGGTTCCCTGCATTTCTGTTATTTTCTTTCTGCATTTGTTTTTTCTTTCCTACAGAAAATACTCCTGAAGAAGTCCTGCTGTGTTTTCCTCTCCTTAAACTTGGACCTGAATCTGGATGAAATATGAACATGACTGGAAGGAACTTGACTGGAGGAAGTGAATTTAAACTGAACTGGACTTAGAGATTGAAGTGAATTGCCAATTTGTTTGGTAAAGAGTCTTGAAATACGGATCTCTTTTTCTACTTAATCTTTTATTTACCTAGGAAGACAGGTTGGAACAATTTCTTATTTACAATGCAGTTTCGCAAAGGGCAGGGGCTTTTGGGGCAACAGGTGGCCTCCATCTACTCTTTATATTCCGTAATGCCACTACAAAATGTTGATTCATTCAAGTTAAACTTGACATTCGAGACAAACTTACTAAACCATCTCCCTTTAATCAACAAAAAATCCTTTATGTTATACACATTTCCCACCAGGCACTTATTTTTTTATGAATCATATCCTACCTCTTGAACATGCACAAGTCTCACCTGATGAAGTGAGACTTTCATCAGCCCTAACCTTTGCTTCCTGAGACGTTGGCTGCAGAATGACGCAGGTCATGGGGTCGTTTAGCACCAGAGGTCTGGACTCCAACCAAGATTCACACTTGTCTGAAGCAACAGAAGCTGCAGTCCGCACACCCAGCATCGCACTTTAAGCGCCACCGCCACGTAATGCGGACCATGCAATTTCTCACACAGTTTTAGTAAACCCCTGAGACCTGTTCTAACACCGCAACCAAACTATCAGCCTAAAAATGTAACGAAAAGACGGTTCTTGTGCAAACCAGAAAGTTGAGGCTGCACAGTGTAACAGGTCCACCCAGAGTAAACCAGACCTGTTTTCTGTCAATACACACAGGCGAGCGAGAGGCAGACGCCCATATGTGAATGCAATTCTAATGCCTCTGGTCTGAGCAACACTGCAGTCATAAAAACACATCATTCAAACACAAGACAGCAGGAAGCTCAATCACAGGTGCAGCCGCCTATAGACTCTCTGTGTGTAGATATGCGCTACGTCCACCCTGGACTAGCATTCGGATAACTCAACATGATCTGGAATGATCTGAACACGAACACGCAGTTTATCAATGCTTCTGCTGCCTACATGAATGATCAAGTTTCATGAAATATGCATGTAAGTGTGTGTGTGTGTGTGTGTGTGTGTGTGTGTGTGTGTGTGTGTGTGTGTGTGTGTGTGTGTGTGTGTGT
>CAEGAF010050698.1:0-12099 GCA_903067075.1 Micropoecilia bifurca
CTTTACAAAGTTCCACAACTCAAAGAGCAGATCCAACACTTTGGTGACATGTCACCACATTCAAGCACTGTCCTACACATACATCCATCCATCTTTTATCCATCCATCCATTTTTTTATCCATCCATCCATCCATCCATCCATCCATCCATCCATCCATTTTTATCCATCCATCCAACCATCCTTCCATCAATCCATTTTTTTATCCATCCATCCATCCATCCATCCATCCAACCATTTTTTTATCCATTCAACCAATAATCCATCTGTCCATCCATTTTTATCCATCTGTTTATATTTGCAGTTTTTGTTTTTTCAAGGTTCCATATTTTTGTACTTTTAATCTTTCAGTTGATTTAAATTTAACTCCAACTTGAGTCTGAAATGAAGAAAGACAAACACTGAATACAAATGGCCGTTTCATTGCTTTGGGTAGCCGGAGATTCACTCATCAGTTGGCCAGAGATTGGAGCTTCCATCTCTGATCTGTGAAAAATGGGTCAGTTACTAAAAAAAACAAAACACATTTTAGCAATTAATTAAAGCTTAAAATGGAGAAATAATACATTTCAACCAACATGAATCAACCAAAGCTGAGGTAAAGATCAGGATTAAATGCTGGATGCATAAATGTAGAAGTTCATTGACCATCTAACATATTTAATCATTTTATTGCTTTTATAAACCAGTCAGGATCAACAAATTTTGGCTTTTATGACCAAAATATTTACCAAATAAAAACCCAAATGTCAAAGTGGAAACTCACAAATAAAGATATCTAACATGAAACAAGTGATTGCTTAAATATTCAGCTCCTAATTCAACAGAGCTCCAGCCAGGTGGTGCTGGTGGAGATCACCTGGTTGCAGTTTTAAAGATGCCTGGTTCTGGAAGGTCCATTAGCTGGCTAATCAGTATTCCTGGACACTATTACACCATGAAGATGTGTCCAACCAATCAGAGAAAAGGTTGTTGAGACGTGTAAATCAGGGGCTTAACTGCAGCAGGCCAGGAAATTAGACTCAAAGCGTCCAGCTAAAGCTACTGGAAAGGTCACTTATTTCAGGTGAATGTTTTTATTTACCTGTGGAAATCAGTTTTCACTTTGACATTTGACATGCCAGTTTTCCTGGAATCATTTTCTGCAAGTCTACAAAATAAAAGTTAATAGGACTGAAAACAAAATGTTATTAAAAATAAGCAAATAAACAGGAAAAAGTTACACCTTAAGTGTTGTCACCAGTATGACGAAGTATTAGAGAAGTATTACAAAAAACATTTCAAATAATAAGAATAAAGTTGTGATAATGAGAATAAAGTCAGTGTTTTGAGATTAGTCATAATGACAAGAATAAAGTTGTAATATTATGTGAATAAAGACAAAATAATACAAGAATAAAGTCAGTATTATGCTTCTAGTTTTATGACTTTATTCTTGTATGACAATATTATCGTAATTTTACTACTTTATTCTTTTAATTGTATTTTTTATGATCTTAGGTTGGATTTACAGCAAAATATCAAAGCAAACAGAAAAACTGTGTTTTCATGACCAAATGTAAAAAAACTAACAGCTTTAATTTCTTAATATTTTCACTATTTTAATCCTCACATAGTTTGATAGCAACACACACAAACTGCCTGGTCTTTAATATTTTTAGATAATGTTAACGTTTCGCTCTGAAAACTGTAACCCCAATTTGATGCAATCAGACATCTGGTCAGGATTTCAGTCACTTTGCAAAACAGCTTAATTAAAACCGTGTAAATAAATTCAGCTGGTGATTTTATCCTCAGCAAATCTTTGGGAAAACTTGCTGGAAGAGGAATTTCAATGATGTAACGATGTGGCATCAAATCTGCCTTTTTTTTAGTTTTACTGAACTTGAATCTCTAATAGGTTTGAGATTCACACCGTTTCAGATCAGGGAGGAACTGGTGGCAGTTCAGGATATTTCCGACCCGTGAGTAATGTTTTGACTCATGCTTATTTGAAACGTTACTCAGATGTTAAGTGGAGGAATGTATATTTAGATTCTGTAGGAAGGCGATGAGCTGTGGGAGTTTCTGAAGAAACTAGTTCATGGTGTCTGCGCCGTCTTTCACCGCTGATACAAACAGAAAACATTAAGACTAAATTAAATAAACAAACATCTCAGAAGCTAAAACAGCTTCACAACCAATTGGTTAAATGTCTGAAAGCTTCAAAATAACATGTTTGAACACTTTATGTATCTCAAAAACTGTTGTTTTTTAGGCATTGAGTTTACCATATATACAAAAAAAGACATCAAATTGAGTGTTTGTTGTGATTTAAAGCAATTCCAGCCTTAGATGAATAATTCCACTTTATTTATTGAACAGAAACTGAACCAAAACGCAGAAGCATTGATTTAACTGAATGATCCTAGATTAACTTCAGGTTATTTAGTAATGGTTTTATAACTATTCCTTATGGTTTGACAGAAACAGAGTTGGATATTAACTACCTATATTTACTCATTTACAACTACTTGAGTAACATTTTTGAAAAAAAATTACTTTTAGGAGTATTTTTACTTGAGTAACATTTTTGAAAAAAAATACTTTTAGGAGTATTTTTACTCAAGTAACTTTATTTTTGAAGTATTTCTGCTCTTGCTTGAGTAGAGTTTCTTGATTTTCTAACCACTGAATGAGAAACAAACATGTTTTAACCAGACATTCACCAGACACAGACACATGGCTGCAGCTGCTGTTAAAGTTTCATAAGTTTTCTATTGAAATGGAAAATTTATTTATGCCTGATTTTGTTATTTTTTGTTACTTATTGTCATTTTTGTCCTTAAAATACCAACATTTCCAATCAACTTTATATTTTGGACCATCTGATTATGTAATTTTTAAATATTAAATGATTTATAATTTGAACAGTAACTCACATTTTTTTTACCCAGTACTCTTATTTGATTAATTTCTTGGACAGCTACTTTTTACTTCTTCTTTTTTTAAGTTTAATTATTGCTACTTTTACTTGATTACAATATTAACAACAATTTATTCTCTAGTCATTGCTGAAGACGCTTCACTTTGACAAACTGGTTGTTTTGAGTGTTTTGTGTATCCAAAAAATGCACAACATGATTTAACAGGTCTATAAAAAGTATTCACACCCTTGGATGTCTTACAAATCAATCAGGATTAACAAAATTAAACTTTTTTTGACAAAAAAAATAGTACAAAAAAAACCCTTTAATATGAAAATAAAATCTGACAGTCCAATAACATTCCACCTGAAGTAAGTGGCTGCATAAATATTTGTGAAGTGAATGTAAAGTCAGTATTTAGTATTCAGCTGTGAGCAGGTCTGGGCTTTGAATAGGCCACACCAGAGCCAAAACCATTTCTCCATTTCTGTGTAGATTCATGTTTTCGGTTGTAGTCTTGCTGGAAAATTAATTTTCTCCAAAAAATAAATCACTGGAGACAAAGGTCACTTTAAAGAGAATGATTTTCTATGTAGTCACTTATTTTATGTTTCATATTTTTATTCAACTGTCATTATATTGTAGAAATCAATTTTCACTTTGCAATTAAAGAGATTTATTTTAATTGTAAAATTTAGTTAATCATGACTGACTTGTAAAAGCAACTAAAGGGCAAAACATCCAAAAGGGTGAATACTTTTTCTAGGCTTTTAGTTATGAGAAATTATTTTTCTGACACATTGCAGAAAAAAATCCTCTTTATTTTGAGATTTTACGCTCAGAGTGTTTAGCAATTTTGGCTTTTAGCGTGTCAAAATTAGCATGTTTTATATAAATATTATTCTTTCCTCAGAAGGATTTCTGTCAGCATGTTTTATTCTCACTTTAGCCAGTTAGTTAGTTGGTTAATTAGTTCCTCATTTAATGCGTTTCAATCTGTTCTGATGTAATTCAGCGAATTTCTGAGTCATTCAGTGAATCTGGTCCTTGAGCGTAAACCACCAGAAAACTCTTTTATGTAAAAGTCAAGGTGAAGTTAGCAGATGCTTTGAAGATTCTTGTATTCATCTGGATGAAAATGTTGGTGCGACTGAATGTATCTGTAGGACTCAGCTGAGGTCAGCGCTGTGTTTCTGAACTCCTCGTTCCTGTAAACTCGGGTTTGTTCTCGCTTGTTGTGAAGTCGCACCGATGGGGTCGGTGTTCACCACCGATTGTTGAGGAACCCGAGCAGATTTTCCATAGTTTCTGTCTTCTCAGCAGTGTGTGAGAAACTTGACGAGACAGAGTGTGTGTCACGGGGGGGAATACGGCGAATATTATCAGCTCCTGCCATTGGTTGCCATGGTGATGGACAAGGCAGCACAGAGACATCCTGTTCACAGCAACAATGAAATGCATGTTTGGTTTTCTGACGGCAGCTGCACAGGTTTGTTCCTGCTGCGAATGAGACACTCGGGAATCCATGTTTCATTTTCACGCTTGAATGCAGTCAGTGAAATGAAAGAAAACATTAAATCAATATTTCATCTGTTTTATTGTCTTAGATATAGCATTTGTAGATTTTATAAAGGCTAAACACTACCACCCGTTTTAAGTTAATTTCCCTACAACTTGTTTTGAAAAAATGTACTGAAAGCACATTTTGTAGCTAGATTGTGAAGCAGCGTATTAAAGCAGCTGCAGTCATTTGGCTCAGACATGGAGAAAGAATTTAGCCACAACAGAAGCTAATTGTTTCCAAACTGCTTAGACAGACTGTTGGTTTCACAAAACCTAAAATGACTTTTCTTTTTGGTAAGCAGAAATATTCCCTTGGACACCATTGATGCCCAGCTTCTTGTTAGCATGTAAAGATGTTGAAATGTACTATCATGATTATTATCTGCCACTTATCATCAATATTACCATGATTTTGTATTATTATTATTGGTGTTAAATTGTATTAATAAATTAAGACTAATCTTTGCACAAACCAAGTTTATAAGACAGACAGTTGTTTTCACAACAAAATAATAAATGGTAGGCAACTTTAATTGGCCTTAAAATATGTTTAATTATTGCTGGAATTTCTGTCTTGGTCCATCTGCTACACTAAATAAGTAAACAGACGTAGAATGGCTTTAAGAACAAACCTTATATTAACTCATTTAAATTTTTAATTAAGTCGCACCACTAGATTTGAAAATCAATTTCATTGTCAGTTAACACAGTTTAACTTTGATGTTAATTATGTTTAATAATCTGAAACATTTAATTTAAACAAAATGTAAAAGAAAAATAAAACAGATTGGTGTGTTAGAAAAGTTTTTCGAATCAAGAAAATGGTCTGTATTACATGGACAACAATACTCTGTGAAAAACGTCCTGTTTTTCAGAGTTGACTCTACAAAAGGTTTTTGTCATTAAAATGTGCTTTTATTAACCAGATTTATGGCCTTATGAATGTGGAGTTGCTCAGCTAGGACTTTCTTTGCCAACTGATATTCTCTGCTAGCTTGTTTGTGATTATTTAAGACGTTGCACACAGAGGCTTTCTTGGCGTCTTTCAGAAACAGCCGTCAGCCTTTGTTACAATAAAGACGAAGCCTTTGCTTGGATCCCTCCAGTGATTACTGTATCTTTGAGTGAAGTTTGTTCTTTTGGTTTATGAGTATGTAAGAGCTGCCTGTCCAGGCTTGGCGACGGATAGAGGGAGGCAGTTTCCAGTAAAGAGGTTGGGAAGCAGAATAAACCTGAACCTGAAACCTGAAAAAGCCTAAAATAACCTGAAGGAAACTGAAGGCTAATGGTGCTAATGGTCACATCTGGAACCCTGTTGCTCATGTTCATTGCATATCATGTATTATTTGTCTTATATTTGACATCATATTTAGATATTAAAACTCAAAACTTTAGAAACATCAACAGTGTGTGTATGTCAGCGTGTGTGTGTGTGTTCTTGTATAACCCTCTTGTGGGGACCTTGTAATTTTATATACAATAGCAGGTCCTCACCTCATCAGGGCTTTTTATTGATTCAAACTCAGGTTTTAGACAGTGAGGGCCTTCACAAAGTGCATCTGTTATCAGTGCTGAACAGCTTCCCAGATTTTCCTGCCAAACATCCGTTTCCTTGGCAACCGAGACAGGAAATAGGAAGTGTGAGTCACAGGAACTACTTCTAATCATTGTCAAGTAGTTTTTTCTGTTCTTCAGTTGTTTTCTTGTCTCCAGTATGTCCTCCTGCTGTCTGCGCTGCTGTGGAAACATTTTACTTTCATAACCAGACCCACACAGACCAGCTGGTTAGCATGCTGTTAGCGACAATTAGCGACTAACCAGCTGCCTGCCAGTATGCTAACATAAGCTAAGAGGCTATACTTCCTTTCTCTAAACTGTGTTCCCAGGAAAGTTCTGAAAATATCAAAAGTTTAATACTTGCATGAAATATAAGAAGTAAATGTTGCATTTCTTCTTGGTCTTAAAGGAGATAAAGATGAAATTAATATAATTTACTCTTCAACATTTGTGGACATGAATATCTGTAGCTGTTGTTGGGTCAAAATAACAGCCTTATAGAAGTTTGTCACTAATTAGCAGATTCCAAGCAACAAGTTTTTCAATTTCATCAACTGAAAAAACAATCCTCACAGTACAGATTGAAAGCCCCAATTCGTGAAAGTTATTGTGACTGAAAATTTCTCATGAAGCCGTTAAAACCAGAAAATATGACTACTTAGTAATTATTCTATTTTTCTAGGATTTCTCTTCAAAGAAAACTTTTATAAAAACTCTAGTTTCCAGTATATTCTAAAATTTTCACAAATGTTCTATTTAGTTCCTGAAGTAACTAGAAGCACAGTACAACATTCATTTGTCCATAGCTTAAAATATACTTTCAAACATCCTTACTTACAGTGATGGTAAAAAGAAAGTATTATGGTTTTACATACTATTTAGTGTTTGGGGGTTTTAGCCTATATATCATCATTAAAAATCAGCTTGTTCAAAATTTAATAACAATGGACTTTTTTCAGTGCAATAATTGACAACTAATATATTCTAGATGTTATAAATAAGCATTTTTCATGCTAGTATAATATCTAGTCAGTTACAGACATCAGACACAAATGACATTATCCAAAAGGCTGAAGGTCATTATGAAAGCACAGATTAGGGAGAGGAAAGAAGAAAATAGGAAAATATTGCAATGCAACTCATCACAATATTTTCAAATTTTGTGCAGTCAAGAGTTTCAATATTCAGCAGGTCTTTAATTAATAATGACATTGTGAAATATGTTTCATGTATTTGTGCTACTTGGATGTGTTTTCTTTTTATCATTCATCCAAGCAAGTTCAAGTTTGCTTTTTAAAATGGGGGAATATATATTAAAGAACAGTTACATGTAAATACATAACATTATACCCAACTACCTAATTTCAATCTCTAGTCTCATTAGCAGGTAAATGTTTAAGCACAATAATGAATCTACATAATAATCTATCTACATCCAAACATAAATAATCTATCTAACCTGACAGCCACAACTTATTTCAAATATTCACCCATCTATACAACATCCATCTATAAAACTAAAAGTAAATGAAAAAAAAAAAAGTTTTAATCTGTTCAAGTGTGTATCAAAATGGTTTAATGGTAAAGCCAAACCTGTTGTGTATGGATATAATCTCGATTCCTTAGCAGATCGGTTTTGGTGTAGTTTTGTGGTTATTTGTCTCTTTGAACAACCATCCATCTATGTTAATTTGTCTGAATCTCTTGATTGCCATTGTCTCTTTTGTTCTGAATCTTTTCATGTTTTTTTATTTTGGCAGTTTTGAGTCTTCAGAGACAAATTATTGCATTTTTTAATCTTTCTTCATTCTTTTGTTTCTGTCATACCTTTTTGTTGTGTGTGTCTTACTGTTCATCTGTCACTGCATGGCCATGTCATCTCTTAAAATCTGACATTTTAAGTCAGATTTTTAGCAGTTTAACTGACCCTTCATATTCTAACCCTTCAATTCTTCTTCCTCTCCTCCCTTCCTCCATATCCTCTCCTTCCTCTCCATTACTTCCCACCCACATCCTCCCGCTCTTCCTCCCCCTCTTCCTCCCTTTCTACAGGATGGGCAGGGCAGCTCTCTGAAAACAATCTGAAGCCCTGAGACCTGTTACTTCTCAACTGTTATACAGAAGAAAACACTTGAAGGTTACCGAAGCCTTATTCTCCAAGAGGAACAACAACATCCACAGGAACTCCTTCATCTAGTATTAAAGAAGGACTCATGAAATTTTAACTCCATCAACTCAAGATCTCCAACATCCACACTTAAAACAAAAAGCAGAGACAATAGAAGCTGGAAAACTGGATCATCAAACTGGACCAGAACCAAACGAAACGCTTGGCAGAATCTGAGACCTGCAACCAGCCAGAAGAGATTAGTGAAAATTGGCAAAGTCCTGTGGAAAAGTTTGATGGGACTCCTGACAATAGGTGAGTGGATCTTACATGCTCTGAAGAATCTGTTTATTATTTCTCCTAGAAAAAGCTGGTATTAAGCTGGTACAGAAGAAACTTTAAACTGTTAGGTTGAATTTCATACGTTTATCACACTGTTGCATATCTTGCTCGAGTAGAGCAGGAAGACCTGCAGCTTTAAGTAAATTAAGCATCAGCAGCATCTCTTTGTTCTTGTGACATCGTAGCTTTACGAGTTGTATCAGAAGCTTTGTCAAGTATTCACCGCTACTGAAAAATTACCACAAGAGCTTCTCAAATGTTACAGCAATAACTAAATAATAAGATTACATAATGTCATGCTACACAATGCAGACATTCTGTCTGCACTAATGAAGATTAAGCTCACCTCAGCATGCTTTAGATACCTCAAACCAGCTGCTAAACTGTTTCCACAATAATCCAGCAAATATATAATTGAACTTCCAACTTCATGTCATTGAGGATGTTTTCACACCTGATAGTCCTGTAGATTCGGTTTGATTGAGGAGCAAAATTGCAAAATTTGTTCCATTTTCAGCTGTTGCAGTTCTCTTTCACATTGCATTATATCTAAGCAACCAAACTAATTGAACAACTTGTTCCCCTCCTCGCCTGTTGGGGCACTGCTACAAGAACCACTGAAGGAAACGACACAAAAACCTCCGAGTGCAACTTCTCTCTTTATGAAATGTAAACAAAAATGGAGTGGCATCACATTTTATTTCTCTTTTGTTTTCAGTAAAAGACCAGGACCCATTTCTTCTGCTAGTGCTAGGCTAGCAAGTTTGCTTTTGTTGTGCTTACCCAGAATGCCCTGTGCTGTAGTCCACTTCCTGCTTTTGGGTTCGAACTGAGCTCACTTCAACCGAACTGAAACAGAGTTTCTTTAGGTGAACATTAAAAATATGCTTAATATCTTCAGATTTAGATCCACAGAAAACACAGATATGGTAGCTACTTACTGTATCACAAATATTTGTTCAGTTGTTTCAACATGTGTAAAAACAACAGTTTGAAATGGAGAAAATCTTGATTGCTATATTCTAATTGTGCTAGAAGTCAACATTAAAAGTACAGAGGCTTTAGAACTGATTTCAGTCTGATTTACCTCCTTTGCAAATAATATGGACCAAGAATGTACACAGGACCAAATTCAGGGAATCTAGAGGCTCTAAAATGGAAGCTCATCAATTACTGTTTGTTTGTTTGGTTTTTAATTAAGGTTAAATGTGTCCTTCTCACAAATTGGCAATTAATTGTTTCTGTAGACTCTTCTCTTTGAGCCAGAGCTTCTGTTTTGTTTGTTTTTTGTTTGAATTTAGTCTCTTTTGTTTCATTTAACTTTTTATTGTTAAATTTAGTCACCATCAAGTCTATTGTGTAGTTGTTTGTCCTTGTAAATAAATGTGGTAGCCTTCAAACATTTGGGCTTATTAAAGCCGTGAGCAGCATTAGTCATCTTGTCGTAGTTCAGTAAAGTGTTACTGACCTTGAAACACCTGAATAGAAAAACCTTTTCAGTGGCATAAAAACGCCAACTATGCCAGAGCTGTATGACTGTATCCTGGGATTGTTTAGGTCATAAACGGCATTGAAATGAACCTATCAGAGTAAAACATGCCTCATAACTCAAACTACAACAACACTTTCCTCTTCACCAACTTATAGCAGTTAACTCACAGTGTTTCTGTGGTAAACTACTCCTGGTAAAGATCAGTAAAACAACTACAAAATTATATTTTATATCTGAAAAATCTCACATTGAACATTTAAAAGTTAAAGGAAATCCTCCAAACTGAACTTTTACGTTTATTTAGAGCAGAAAAATGAGCAGTGCTACAAGTGTTGGTGTCCTGCTGACAGTAACAGGATAAAACTCTTAGCCGTTTCCCAGCGTTGGGGCGTACAGAGAGATTCCTGTAAGCTCCAGATCAGTGGTGTCCAACCTCATTCCTCTGCGGTGTTGGTCATGTTTTTGATGTTCACCTGCTTCTGCTCCCCTTAGCAAATAATTGATGCATTAGCAGGCCTCCAGAGAGCTTAATGAGATGCTGAGGAGATAATTCACCCGTTTGAAAGCTCTGTTACAGCAGACATGCAGATGGAATATGTTTGGTTTCTGGTTTTGTTTGTCATGTTCCTGTTTTAAACGTAATTATTGCTGCAGCTGTAATTTTGGCGAGCGTTGGTGCCAGTAACTATGATCTTGTAGCCATTTATTGTCTTGAGGACTATTATCAAGATTGGCAAGTTCTCTTGTGTTTTCCATATTTTAAGAAGAAAAATTTATTTAATCTATTTATGTCTTGGTGAAATAGGAGGTTCTGGAGGACAAATGTTAAAGGTTAGTCTTTGAAATACGTTTCTGGAGTAAAATATTTTCTTGTTTGTTTTTCCACATCTTTGCTACAGGTACCAAAAGTTAAATGTATAAACTTTCATCAGTGATTCTTAGTTCACATACCAATTTCCCCCCCTCAACAATCTTAACGACCCCCAATAATTATGATGCTCTAAAAACCATGTTGAAGGGGACGTGTCATGCAGAATTCACATTTTGTATGTTGTACTTACGTTATTGCAGATTTTTAAAAAATAAATAAATAAGTTTTTTAGTGTCTGAGAATTTAGCCATTTCAAAAACCTTTTGAATTTAATGTTTCAAGTCCCTGTTGCCTAGCAGCCCAGCAAAGCCCAGTCTGTTACCTAGCAACCCCAGCAGAGTTCCGCCCGTTACCTAGCAACCCAAGCAGAATTCCAGCACACTTGATCAACTGGTTTTTCCCATGTACAATGGCTGCTGGAAAAGACAAGTGTTTTGTTGTCGACACGTCATCCTGAAACTACTCTCTGGATTCTTGTTGGTTGTGCAGGAGGCTCTATTTCTGCTTTTCAAAGATATATGGTTGTATAATTACGTGTCTGTTTGCAGCCGTTTCCACATGCGAGTGTTAACGTTGACATGGGACTGGGGGCGTGGCCAGCAGGAGCTAATTTGTATTTAAAGTGGCAATACGCACCAAAATATATTCATTCTAAAAAGAGCTCAAAATAGGCAGAACTGACCAGACTGAAATCTCATTATCTAAGAATGAGTTTGTGCAAAAAATGTAATTATGTTTTGTACCGACCTATCCTAACCTGTTAAGGAAGCATAATAAGTCACATTTAACTTGTCTTTGTGGTTCATTGAAGTACAAAAGGCCACACAAATGCCTCTATAACCCATTTCAGATTTTTTCGATACTAATTTACTCTTGAACGTCTTTAAATCAGAGGATAATGTGTTGATTTTTGGTATTTTCTTATCAGGTCGGTCCAATAAAATAGTTTTTATGGTTTATACTAGTGTGAGGGCTGGGTCTTAACTCGTTGATATCGATTAATTAATTATGTAGATTTTAAAACATTTAATGCAATTGACACAAAAAGTCCAGAACTGGAACCTTTGTATTTTCTTGTTTCTGGTACGTCTGTAAACCTGACGTACATCTGCAAACAGCAATGAATGACTGATGGTTCAATAACCCAAATAATATGTTTATTCAATAATTTAGCACCAGAAATGTTTTTTTTAAATTGTTATTTAAATTTTGTATCGCATTTTCAATTAAAATGCGATGAATTACATACCCTTCATTTAAGC
>CAEGAF010050706.1:0-31186 GCA_903067075.1 Micropoecilia bifurca
TACTTCTGTTTATTTTACTTTCCAGAGTATTGAGTACTACCACTAAAGCCTTGTCTTGATGGAAAAAAAACAACCACAGCCCACACTTCTTTTCCAACTGTGAATAATATTGATATGCAACCTGTGGTTTGTGGAGATTTTCTTCTTGCCCATTTGGAAGTTGTTTAAATGCAGATACGCTGCCTGCTGATTAAACTGCAGCGTTGACCCAATGCTGTACACGTGAAAGGCTTCAATCTACACGGCTGCAGCAGACAACTTGAATATTGTCTGTTCAGTCTTTATCGGCCCAGAGAGACTGAAAGACCACAGCGATTCTGTGGATTCAAAATTGTGGCTTTATTCTGCCTGGAATGCTTTTACCAATTGAAATGACTGTTTTACCCTTACTAAAGGACTTTTTTTCTGTAATGTAAGATGGCATTTCTGACGGTGTGCAAATGTTCAGCACAATTTTTATAAAAAATACTTTTTTTTAATTTTGCCCCATATAAAGCACAGCCCACTAAAGGAAAATATATTTTATTACCATTTTCACCTTTCTTAAGAATGGCGCTTTCCCTTTAAAACTCTGGGAAAGTTGTATAAAGAACCACATTTATTTAAAACTTTTAATTTCCTCTGCAAAATTTTCTACTTGTACACCAATCTGCATTGCATTTACTTTTTCAACAAATTTGACAAGTTGACCTACATTTAAACCCAATCCACTGGTAGCCCCGGAAAACAATTCAAACCTCTAACAAGCCCAATTTAGAATTAGTTTGGTGTTTGCATGAGTGTATTAGAGCCTCTAGTCTCTTCCAATACAGCTGGTTTAAAGCTTGATCAACTGAAATCTCACTTTCGTAACTTTACTGCATTGGAAAATCTTTTTAAATGTAAAGCCCACAATCCTTTGCAGCTGGGGAAACGGGGATGTCTGCCAGCATGCTAAAAGTACATGCAAATACGGGCCTCTCCCTGTAAGATGTCTCTGCAACTCATAAATGGTCAGAAGCCCAAAGGAGGGGAGCGGTGGCTGCAAGTTTGGGAGGCTGCATGGTATACGGCCAACTGGTTCAGGCCCTCTTGTGAGAGTTTGCTCTGCGGGAAAACTGATTTTTACAATGAAAAGGGAAAGGGATTTACAAGGCCTGACCTGTTCTCGCAACCTCCCCACATCTTCCCCAAATCATAGCATTGCTCTTTGCAGCAGAACGTCTAATCAAATCAGAGCCACATGGCTGCAGACACAGTGGGTTGTAAGAAAGATTCAGATAAAAGACTTTAAACATTTATCTGTGGCATTTGATCCACAGGCATAAAAATGTTTGAGGTTTTTAAGATATCTTCTTGTTTCCAACGTTTTAGTTTATTACATAGCATAGACTGTGAGCTGTGTGAAATAAACCTATAGTTCTCCCCCGCTTCTCTGTTAATAAAAGCTGTTGTGTATTTCCTGGATATTGACACGAGTTAGGACTCCTTTTATTCCCCTGGAAGTTTGTGCAGTAAGTGTGTGTCCAAAATGCTTTGCTGCCAGTCACCCCCAGTGGTCCCTCTTTATCAGCTTTGCTTAATGAAGATGCCCATCATGTTTCTAACGGTGCCTATTATTGGAGGCCAAACACTACAAGTCAAGGAGATCTTCAAAGAGAGAGTGGAAAAGCCCACTAAACGAGAGCAATATAATAACATTACAGAGACACACATTAATTGGATGGATGAAAGCCCCACTTTTGTACTACGTGTGGTAGCGGAAAAATGCCTCTGTAAATTGGCTCTGTTTTTAATCAGCAGAAATATCCCCGTAAACTCCATCTTTAATTGATTAGGGATGCCATTAGGTGCTCAGATATAGCAGTAAAACATCAATCGCAGATGTGGAGCAAAACAGAGCCTTTGTGTTCTAGTAGCTTGGTTCAAGGCCAGAGTGTCATTCTGGAGTGGACTCAGAGCGACTGTTTTTTCTATCAGATCCAGTGTGGGGTAATAATGTGGGGTCTGAAACCTAATTCTCTGACAACAGCTGGGGCTGCCTGTCTTTGTTCAATTAAGAAACCTGATACTGCGTCATTCCACCCCGTATTCATTATTTGATTTGATTGTCCTCCGTTATTTGCTTTGAGCTTTTTAGAAGTTGTGATTTATTCAAAATAAAATAAAAGTAGACACAGGCGGTCCACAGTTAAAACTGCGCACAATATATACATGCTCATGTTTTGTGGTGTTGGTGAAAAACCATAGAATACCGCACCATTTTTCTCTCCAATTCATCCATCTAATTTAATTACATAAACTTACAATCCATGCCCTTGTCTTTGTAAGTGCTTCATTTATTTTATAAGCCTGACTACAGCCTTCACTGAGAAAACCTATGAATAAATCTGTCAGTGAAAAGTATTTGTCTGTTACTCACGAGAAAAAGATCAGACTTGATAGAATTGGCTTACAGTATGTAAATAACAAGGTTTCTCAAACCGCCGTTTTAATTTCTAATTGCGTTTAAGTGAATACAATCTTTATGATTTAGAAATGATTACTGCAACAACAGAAAACGTCTTGAAATGACTGCAACATGTGTTTAGTGGCATAATTTGACGACTTATGTTTACACACAGAAAACCAAGTATTTACTTAACCCTTAAAATTGCAGATTAAGATACGGAAAAAAAGAATCTAGGTATAGGCTTGAAGAATTAAAGTGCCAAAGACACTCACGGAATTAGTTCATAAATTTGATGTAAGAAAATAGTTTTCACATGTGAATCAGTCCTGAAGCAATCACTTCAGTGAAGCATCGTCTCGGCATGCCAATGCATTCCACACTCAATTGGTAAAACATCAATTTAGCTTGAAGTGCATGTACTGAATTACCTTAAAATATGCAGCACGGCTGGTTTTATATTTCAAATATCTTTGTTGTTTTTTTCTCTCTACTTGCCTAATGTTTCAACACTTTACTTCTGTGTGCAGCATTTACCTCAAATAGCCATATCCTCTTTTAATTGGCTCTCACTTTGCTGTCTATGCTTTCTTTGAGGCCGGACATGTCAACTGCCACTCGGTCTAACTGGAAGTTGTCCATTGACAAAAACAAACCACAATGTTCTCCTCCAACAGGTTTTTTTTTTTAATGCTGGCATGTGTCCATCCTTCTGTACATGAATACATGAGCTGCCTTTGTTTCTCCAGTTCTGTATCAGGTTTCTGGGCATGGCTGCTCCGTGCGTTTAATGGAAATGCTATGCAGGAAAAGGCCATGTGGCCGTCCTGAATATATGTGCATCCGTAATGGGATACTCGTGAGTTCCCCTTTGAGTAACTGTTTGCCTTATTAGGTTGTCGTTTGTGACTGCAAACAAACTGGGGAGTAGTTTGAGACGGACGAGATTCCTCAGGCTGGTGTCCTGACTGCACACTGTAAACATTGCTGTACCTCTGACTCCTGGATTGGAGCACCATGCCAAACACTAAAGAGTTACAGGGTATCTTGGTGAGAGTGTTTCGCTAAAATGAATAACAGAGTCTCAGTTTATTATTTTCCGGCAGCTGCACATAACATACTCAGTGACTCTCCAGCCTCTTTTATGTGAGACATCGCAATTTATTATGCTAGACGGAGGCTTTTGTTTTAGTGGAAGGACACGCAAAGTTTTGCTGACAGATGTTTTATTATTAGATCTGAGTCACTGTGGTTACTTAAATAACTTCCTTTTCTTTTCCTTCTTTACACGACTTAAGGACACATTTTCTCCCAATACTTGTATGTAGTCAGTTTATGATATTAAAATCATGTGCATAATTTATAGATAATTATATAACAACCACACTCTTGCAACTTCACAGCCCTATATTATAGAGGCGTGGTAGTTGTAGTTTTCCAGTCAATGGACTTTCAACAGAGAACGCGTGCCGAGGGAGAGACTTCTGACTTTATTGCTTGGACTCAGGGGAGTCACTTGTTTCTGGCTGAGGGCAGTGTGTGTGAGTTGCATGGGCCTGAAACTGATGAGCGTGGGGTTCGGTGTACATAAATTTTGCCCAATACCCCTCCTTCCCTGACACCTCAACCCACCCTACTTATTCACACTGAGAGAGGCTCAGACATTGAGGTCTACAGGCCTTGCCAAGCTTCCCAGACGGAGCTTTTTATCCTCAGCCTCTCTTAGCTTTAAGTTGACCTGTGGCACCCTGAACTAATCATAATGGCTGCTGGACAACTTGGGGTGATCACGCCTCTGTCTGACCTGACAATATTTAAGGTCACTTGGCTAAGTAAGACTATAGAAGACCACCCATGATGATGTTTTCTAGCAAGTATTGTTTTTTATTATGACAAAATAAAACTATAATAAATATTGCAGCAGTATTTAATCTGCAATATTTTTTTGTCCCAGAAATATTTTAAAGTATGTTACTTTGTTGACTATATACCAACCCTATTGGATGATGTTCTTTTAGGCTCAAAATCAAATCAGCATAAAGTTTAAATGAGAGTTATCCTAATCAAAACAAAAATGTATTTGCTTTTGGCTTTTATAATACTGTTATGTGGTTGTTGTTATGTTTGTTTTGTGTGTGTGTAAAATAACAAGATCCACTTTTCTTTACATGGTGGTCTGGTGTTTTTTGAATAATATTAAAGGAAAGCACTCTGTTATCACCATGACAAGCATATATTCATCTCATCAAAGTCACATTTCACATCGGGAAGTCCCATGTGCCTGCTTATGTGGTTCTGCCACTGTTGTGACTTGTAAGCCTAATTTCTACCCTTGATGCTCCAGCTGGAGCCTACACGTTATTATATGTTATAGACTTTATGGGCTTGGAGCATTCCTGTACTCTGTTTGGTTATGAGATTAAATCTGAGATAGATTCTCTGCTGATTGTACTTTTTAATTTTCAAGTAACACTTTGCTTTTTGTGTCTTCACAGCTCCGTCTACTGTGTCTATAATGCACCAGGTCAGCCGTACTGTGGACAGCATCACCCTCTCCTGGTCTCAGCCAGATCAGCCAAATGGTGTCATCTTGGACTATGAACTACAGTATTATGAAAAGGTACTCTTGGCCATTCAAGTACATGTTGCAAATGCTTCATCCAGTCATTATTGAAAATAAAAAACAGACCGTGTATTTTATTTTTATTCTTATCAAGCTAAATATAGTGTTAGTTTCGTTAGTGTATTTTAAATGTGAATTTTCTCCACTCAATTGCTTAGCAGCAGATCCTTGGAGGCATGTAGCTTCTGAATATCGCTTCGAACCTCTGCTTGTTCTCCTCCAATTACAATCACGGTCAGTCACTGGGAAAGAAAAAAACACGCTCAGCCCCGCAGCAGGGCCAGTGGGGATTGATGTGCTGAGACTTGTGGTTGAAACAATGGTACGCTGACTGATGTAAAAATAGTTTTTTGAGGGGCAAGCTCCTCCGAATCAGCATACTTTCTCAAAAGAACACTCACAAATGCAAATGTGTGTGTACTCCAGCATGTCAGTTAATAGGAAAACACACAAGGAGAAGCACTTATGTAGTTTCTCAAGCTTTTGTCTGTTGCTTGCCTTTTGACTATCATTCCTCTTACTGACACTGTTGGAGAGAGCTGTCAAAACAATTGTCCCAGCTCCTGTTGTGACTCAGAAGTGTATGCTGAGAAGCTTATTGAAGGAAGCCGCTAAAAATGTCCCGGTCTCTGCTCTCAAACATGTCAACATTCTGGAGAGGGAAAGTATGGCAGTGGAATAAAGCTCTGATATCATCACACGTAGCTCAGAGGATCCACCTGACCTCAAACTGCCACCCAGTCTACTTTCCTAACAGCAGCCTCTCAACGTTTCCCTTCGTAATAAAAACTAATTGTTTTAGTTGTTTTAAACAAAAAAAACCTTAAATGTGAGTTCTATCATTAGCTCGAGCCCCTAATGTACAATTGCATTATTGAGCATTTGAAAATAATTACCTTATGCAATTGCACTATTTTGTAATTGTCCACTGAAACTTACTTATTTATTTTTTTGCCCCCAGGATCAATCAGAATATAACTCTACCACCATCAGGAGCCAGACCAACACGGCAGTCATCCGTGGCCTCAAGTCTGGGAGCATCTATGTTTTCCAGGTCCGGGCTCGCACTGTAGCTGGGTTTGGACGCTACAGTGGCAAACTGTACTTCCAGACCATGACGGAGGGTGAGAATTCAGCCAATGCTCACCGCAGCACGCAGAGTTCTTATCACCTTTCATGCTTGGCTTTTCAACGCACCGGGTAGGGCAGTAAGATTTCAGACAGCTGCAGGACTGAGAAGGACGCATTATGTGTTGGAAAAAGCACAAGTACTCTAAAACAATTACTCTGCTGTAAATAAGTATTTGTGAAGTGATAGATTTCTTGTATGTTTTCTTTTTCCTTTTTTTATACTTACATCAAATTTTAATAAAAAAAGATAACATAAATTTAAAAAAACAGTTTTCAAATACGTATTTAGGTCATTTGAGGTAATAAAATAAAAAAATAAGAAAATGCTAATTTTGTTGTGTGTGAATAGAATTTGCCCCCTTAATGTAATAAATGATCCTGTAAGACCCCAAACCTGACGATAAAACTGTAGGTATAACAGGTTTGGTCATACAGTGTGTAATATCACAGCAAATATGAACCACTCCACACAAACCATTCAGACATTGACTTCCTGAGCTGTTTCAGTTTGGGTTTTTTTTTTTTTTGCATAGATTGTGGCTTTTTTATTTCTTTTTGCCTGCTTCATGTTGTCAGACAGGTTCTGTATAATAAATTTCTGGCTTATCTGGTCTAGAAGCATTTGTTCCTGGATGTGGCTAGCAAAATGGAACTCAGCTTTTCAAAATTGTTGTCAATCAAATGTGATGCATAATTTATCAAGGGGGTAATTACTTTTTCACACTTGGTCAGGCCGGATTGCACAGCTTTCCCAGCTTAAGAAGTGAAAGCCTGATATGTTGCTGTTTACTCTCCTTATCGTTGTCTGAAATTTGACTTTTGGTCTGAAATGTGTAAGTCTGACAAAAAAAAGCAAAAGCAGGATGAATATATAAGGGATAAATGTTTTTTCATAGTGTTGTTTATCATATTATTTTATTATGTGGTTTGAATAATTAGATCAAGCACTAATAATGTTTTTAATTTTTTTTTACGACAACCACTGGGTTAGAGATCAGATTGAATTTGTCTTGTTATCTAAAACATGGCTTACATTTAGTAAACATCAGTCAAGTAGGTTAATGTTCGAGCTATGTCTGGGTATTCCCCTCTGAACATCTCATTTCCATCAGCCTGCAGAGCCTAGAGCCATCATTAGCCTGAACTCTCACAGGAACATCCGCACACAGATCCCAGCACACAAAAAATATCAGACTGACTCAGAACTGGAAATATTTTGTAAACAGAGGGTGTACAATGCTAACTGTGTTCAACTTCCACTTAAAAGTGATTTTGAGTTGCATGAAAAATGCTGCTGATACAGTTTAAAGTGAAGAACAGTTCTACAAACATGAAAAAAATGTAACAGTTCCAGCAAAGTAGAAACAGAGATGACAGATGAAGTTTTTCCAGAAGCAATATTATTATGAACATTTTATTAAGTTTAATTAGTTGCATTGAATTGTTCATTTAAATCCCATATAAAACATTAAAAAAATTATTTTAAAAAAATTATGTGGCTCTCAAACAAAAAAGCTTTCTCTGTCTCTGTGTGCCCATTTAGTCGCAAGCTTCTCATTCCTGGCTGTGTGACCAGTCTGCTTTTCATCCAAATATGCTCTCTTCCCCCTTCACTTCACCCACTTTCTGCCAGATGATTTGTCCATATCTGCAGCATCGGAGCACATTCGATGTGGTTTGTAAAATGTTGTGTGCAGCCAGCAGTGATGCCAAGATGCTCAATGGTTCACCCAGCCGTATGCCTGTCTGCCACCCATTGCCGAGGCTCAGATGCTTTCCCATATGTTTCAGCTTGTGGATCTGTGTGACTGTGTGTATGTGCATGCATGGAATTATGCTTATCTCTGTGTTCCTTCTTTTATAGAGGAATACAACACAAGCATTCAGGAGAAACTTCCACTCATCATTGGTTCAGCAGCTGCTGGGTTGGTTTTCCTCATTGCTCTGGTTGTCATCATCATCGTTTGTAACCGGTGAGTCCATTCTGCCATGTAAAAGTCTTAAAAAAACATGGCTAAAAATGCCACTTTACTTTTCAGTTTCTGTGATCTTTTTCACTTTTTGTCGTTTTCTTTTTTCTTCTCTTTTCTCTCTGCATTTTTGTTGAACTAATAAAACTACCTTGGTTCAAAAGTATTCAGTACATTTAAAAGTCTTAGTGTTTAAAAATTAAAGCTCTGCGGATACTTCAGTTGCAGAAGTATTAAATGTTCATGTATTCTGGCTTGGATTTCAGTTCCCACTTGGGCCAGTCATATTGACAGTGCAGGTCTGCACCTGTGCAGCATTTCTAAGTATGAAAAGTATGTGAAAGATAAATTCCTCAACCTTTCAGTGTTACTGCTGCAGATTGGGGCCAGGTTTCCCAGATTGCTGGAAAACTGTAAATCAAAAGACTTCCTAATTGTGCCAGTTTCAACATAAAACATATACTTTAAAAATTATTTCTTAATGTCATTTTTTTTATATTTATTTTAGCTGTAAGCCATAATTATCAAAATGTGCACAAATACAAATGTTAAAATATCAATCTGTGCAAAATTAAGTTAGTATATGATTTTCACCTTTTGAACAATATTAAATATAAATACGGGGTTATTGGGCAGTGTTATTTTATGTTATATTGTGTATGTCTGTGTCCAGGTGATGTTAATGAGCCTTGTCTTTTTTCTCTATTTTCACTGTAATTTTTGGTAACGCTTCATTTGAAGGGATGTGCATAAACATGACATAACACCTATCAGGAACATAAAGAAGTCTTTATGAATGTCCATGACCGTTGTCATGAAGTGTCATTTGGTAAATAATGACACTTTTAATGTAAAGTTGCTCTAAAGGTTTCATTGAAAGTCTATTAAATTGTCATTATTTACAAAATCATACAAAGTTGGCACTTTTAATTGACTTTTAATGCAACTTTTACAGCAACTTTGCATTAAAAGTGTCATTATTTACAGAATGACACTTCATGACAATTGTCATAAACATTCATAAAGACTTCTTTATGTTCATGACAGGCGTTTTGTCATGTTTATGAGAGTGTCATGTCAGTCTTATGCACACTTATTATTTATTTATTTTTTATAATGCTGTAATTATCTGAATATATCGGGGTTATAGGACAGTGTTATTTTATGTTATATTGTGTATGTCTATGTTCAGTTGGTGTTTATGCGTCTTGTCTTTTTTCTATATTTTCACTGTAATTTTCTTTTATTATTTATTTATTTTATTTATTTATTCTTATGTTTCTTTTTGTTCAAGTAATTTCTGTTAACTGTATTGGCCTGAAGAATCCACAAGGACTAAACATTGTTTAGCTGATGCTAAATTGTAATATGCTAAGTGTGGAATTAGAGTATATTTTTTGTTGGAAAATCAATAAAGTTCAAGTCCTAAAAAAATAAATTTATTTTTAAATAGTCTAATTCACTGACATACACCAGTAGATTGTTTTTAATACTCTGTCTGTAGACTGTAGATTACAAACAACATGCATATTGTGGAAAAAAAGGAAATTATGAATTAAATATACAATAATTACCACAGTGACACAGTTAATGCATCCACTAAAACCAAGCAGGTTCTAAAAAAAAGATCTAGCTATGTTTGTGTGGTATGCTGGTGTGAATGCCTTCTTCTGTACAGCAATAAAACAAAACAAAAAACCCCTTTTCTACCCTCTATTCTGGTTTTAGCTGATTTATCTCCAGCTTAGCTACACCTGGGGGTGTTTGATTCATGTGTTCTCCCCCTCCTTACTCCCTGTCTCCAAGCCAGAGCTAGAGTTCTTTGTCTTTTCCCCAGGAGGCGTGGCTTTGACAGGGGTGATTCAGAATACACAGACAAACTGCAGCACTACACCAGCGGCCACAGTGAGTAAAGCACCACCACCGCCGCTCATCTCCGCTCACTCTCACCCACAGCTTCCGCTCCAGGATTAGACACACCTGTATCTATGACTGCCGTGTCACACAGTTATCCCTGTGGCACCCGTCCAGCGCGCAACAGCCTCACACACCTGTCTCCATGGCTACCACCTGGCTTGCTGCTGTCCTTGTCTGCGGACCCTGCACAGCGGCCGTTCACTACCCCCGACCTGCACCTTTGTGAAATCTTTCCCATTATTTGATTCCGCTCACTTAGGGTGTGGCGTTAACAACAAGATCCGTGTTCAACTGTGTGTTCCAGGCATCACATTTCATAGTCAACTAATTCCATTATGTTAGAAATAGGTCAGTCTTTACTTATGTTAAAGGACGTTAGAATACTAATGAACATGAGTCATTTGCTATTGTCGAAAATTTCAAAGGAATTTGGTGAATAAGTGGAGTTAATCAATGATTTTCTTCCCTCTTGTAGTTCAAAAAGCATAGAGTTTCGGTGACATTAATGCATAGATAATTTTGTAAGAAAGATATTTCCGTCTGGCCCCATTAACAGACTTTTATTTTTTTTTGTAGGTTGAATTTATACAATTGTGTAATTTTGTCTCAGCACTTTTGTCTCAGCACTCTTCTCTTTAGTAAGTCAGTTTCACCCATAAGATAATAACTTTCTCAGCAGAATTCAGTCAGGCTGTGCAAAGGACTCCAGTTTTAGCTCCAGTTAAGAGTGTGCCAGTAAATAGCTGGCTATTTCACAGATATTATCAGAAGCCAACGTGTCTTGTGTGCATCCTGTTCTCACACCACTCGCAGTTCAGGCTTTTGCCCTTGTTTATGGTGGTCTTTGCCATTAAAGGAAGGTGGTCTTTTGAACCGTGCTTCAGCTTGAGAAGAGATTGTGGGCTTTAGTAATGGGGGGTTGCACAGGGTAAGATCTTTTCCATCTGTTCCATTTCTGCAGCATGTTTTCTCGCTGCAGTCTGCCAGGTTTTGAGGCAGTGTGCATGCTATTCTTGCACTGCAGCCGACCATGTGTGAGTTGTGCATCCATTCAGATGGCCTCAGGTCTGATGTGGAGGTATGTGCAGTATAATCGGATTTAAAACTCAGGACACTTAAGTCCCCCACACACTTAAAGGCCACCTTAAGCCAATTTACCTGGCATTGCAGCTTAGGACAGCCAATTTATTTCTAGAGGTGGAGTTGAGCGATGCCAATACAGGACTCTGGTTCCTCTCCTGAGTGTTAATGGCACTGTGGCTCACTGGAGATGATATATATATTAACCCACTAAATCACAGATAAGATGACTTAAGGTGCCATGTCCTTGCTGACTGAACAACCACACACAGTGGCCATAAGGTACTTGTCATAACCACCGTTTGTAATTACAGTACCTCCTCCATCTTCCAGTCTTCATTACCTTTATGTCTTAGAAAAAAAAAATCCCATAATTGCACAGGACAGTGGAAATGGAACATGAATGAATTATTGCTGTATCTCACTGCATTTGACTGTCTGGCCCATAGGTCTGCTAACATGACCACATCAATTAAATATTATAGTGGCTCTTTCCTGTCTTCCAAGTGTCTCCAGGAATGAAGATTTACATTGATCCATTCACGTATGAGGACCCAAATGAGGCAGTGAGGGAGTTTGCCAAGGAGATTGATATATCCTGCGTGAAGATTGAACAGGTCATTGGTGCAGGTAAGAAAGAAATCTCAGTGAAACATGGTTGGAATAAAGTATTTTCCAAAGCTATTTACAGTAGGTGCACTTGGTATAGGTGTTGCATATTTCTAGTTGCACATTTAATTAAGGGGGATTTATAAATTGACCTATTTTCCATGTTGCTTTCTAGGGGAGTTTGGGGAAGTGTGCAGCGGCAACTTAAAGCTCCCAGGAAAAAGAGAGATGTTTGTGGCCATAAAGACCCTGAAGTCTGGCTACACGGAAAAGCAACGGAGAGACTTCCTGAGCGAGGCCAGCATCATGGGTCAGTTTGACCATCCTAACGTCATTCATCTTGAAGGAGTGGTTACCAAGAGCAGTCCTGTAATGATCATCACTGAATTCATGGAGAATGGATCCCTTGATACCTTCCTGAGAGTAAGAAACCAGAAAATTTTCCCCCTATAGCAGTTTTTATGCTTTTACTTTTACTACTAACAATTTTACAGCTCTACAGAGTAATGATAGCTCTAACAACAGTGTTGGCCTCAAAAACTGCCTCCTTTGAAGCTTGGAGGTCTCTGTTCAAAGCCTGTGCTTTGACGAGAATAAAAGAGATGATTCAATGATCTCAGCATAATAAGTTTATGACAACTCTGTCTAGCATATTCTACTTCACTAAACAACTCTTGAGATAAATTCAAACTATCTGTCAAAAGCTGACAAGAGGCAATCAGTCCTGCTCCGCATACAGCATGCTAATATCTAGAAAACAATTCAACAACTCGCATAATAAAGATTAATCATATTCAATTGCTGGAGGTAATTTTACCGTAGTAGCTCCTTATTACCAGTGGAGAGTTATTGTACTCAATTGCAAATGCTCATTTTTAACCCATCTCTCAATAATATTTCCTGTCAGTCTTTACTGTGCTCTGTTTCATAAAGTGTCTTGTCAGGTGGAGCGAAGAATTGTTGTCACTCTTGGGCTCGCTGCTTATTATGCAGCTCCACGCATGGATGCTTATGAAATTCTAATTATTTTTTTGTCTTCTGCTCCCTGACATGAAATATAAAGTGCTCAATGAGTTCATTGGATTTTTTTAATTTTCACAGTCTCCCCAGCGAGGGACGTTATATAGAATCCTCCATTTACATCCCACGTTAAATAATTCAGAAACTTTTCTAGACTTAAAATAAATGTCATATGTTTAAACATGAAACCACTATAGGATGACATATTACACAACCCATCACTAACTGTGTTGGGATAGTTGCAGAATCAAATCAAGTCTTTTGTTCTGATGGTTTTGCATGCTTGCTTCTACTTAAGTGAATGAGCAGAGCAGTGTGAGCCCCCGTTACAAATAACGGGGGCTCATGATGTATGGTGTGTCTAAAAGAGAGTTAATTTGAGATACCTGATATTCAACCACTCTCAGTAAGCATAGTAAGAATGCCTTATAAAAATTACACATAGGCTTTCTTACTTTATTTAGTATTTGAAACAGCTTTTAAATTAGCTTTTTTAATGTACAGAGAAATACCTGAATGGACTCCATGATTCATAAATGGGTTCATTCACTGTGAAGAAAGACTTTGTACATATTCTGTGTGCTGATTCTTTACATTTTATATCCAAATATGTCAAGAGAAGGTGTTTCCAAATGTTGGGGCTCTAACTCGTCTGGTGAGGGTCTTTAGATCATTTCCTGCATTAAAAATATATGTGAAGAATATTTCTAATAATGCATATTTTTGACAATTCTTTCAAAAGGTTAAAAACAGCAGAAACAAATTATTCAACATAGTGTAGTGGTTTATGAGGCTGGTTTGTTTTTGTTATCTAAATGTATAATCTAAATTTATAATCTTAAGCCAGTTATTAGTGGGTTATATACTGGGTTAGAAGCTGGAATGTTTGGAAAACACTGGTTTAAAAGACCAAGCAACAGGTGAAAGTTATGCTCATGAATAAAGCCAGATCAAACCTCAGTTAAAGATTATTTTAAAAGAATATATACACTTTAGCAGATGAAGACATTTGTGATGACAAAAGCAGATGTGGATAATAGTCTATAATTTATATAAAAAGGCGACAACATCACATTGTCTCCAAACCAGGGTTCACTGTGAAAAAGCCGCCAGCTTATGAGGCGCATGTCTATGAAATACCGTAATACTCTTAAATGTGTTTCATAAAACAGAAAACTGTGTGTGTATAAACAGCACATTTAGAAATCAGGCATTTATACAAGTTTTTTTTTTTATTTTTTATTTTAAAATTCAATTTCACTGTAGGCTTAAGATGCCTAAACACTGTCTTTACCACTGACAACCATCCCAGGTTGTCAGTGTTAACTTCCTTCTCCAAAACTACATCAAAGCCATCATCCCAAATTCAACAGTAAAACCCCTGTCAGCGCACCGCTGAGCCTGGGTTCACACTCAGAGCCTTTATTTGCATTCTGCCTCCGACCTTGGACAGGCAAAGGATCAGTTTTTTTTTTTTTTTGGGTGGGGGGGGGGGGGGGGGGGTTGCAAGAGGAATCTGATCTTGCAGTGAAAGCTGTTTTTCTGTATATGTAGATGCATGTTAAACATATTTGACAGCCCACTTGTTTTGAAAAACAACAGTAAAGCTTTGTAGCACCCAACAGTGACAGTTTGGCAACAGCTGCTGACAGTGTCAAAGCCTCTGAACATGATTTGTATCTTTTAGAGCAATTGATGGTTGTTTGTTTGCAACGGCAGCAGTAGAGACTACTGAGCTGCCTGCTGAAGGTTTGGCTTAACTGCTGTAGAAAAAACAAGCTGAGGAAATGGAGCGGGGATTGAGAGATCATAGCTAGGACTGAATCTTGAGCCACCTATAGGCTTAGAAAATAAACAGAATGAACTCCAGACTTCCATGAGTTATTTCTTGAAACTCAAACAAGACCTTTACTGACATTATTTAGGGGTATGTCTTTCCCCTGACTTGACCCAAATCACATAGGGGGATTTGGTCCAATTAAAGTATATGCCAAGATGGCTTTTAGATTAGGTGCTAGTGTGTATGTGTGAGAAAGGTTTCATGAATAATACATCCTGTTTAATTGCTGCGCTACACAAGGATGGGCAGCTTGGCATGATGAGAGTTATCCACTCAGCTAATGAGAAGTAAAATGTTAGAAAGAGAAATAGGTTTATGAATTTTTGCTGCAGTCTGGGCCTTTATTGCCTGCTCTGCTATTTCCACCTTTAGCTTTATTTTTTCTTTTGTCAGTCCACACTCAACCTTATGCTCCCAGGCCCCATTATCCAGGGTCTTCTGGTTTCCTTGCATCATGGTGGGTGGTGGAAGTAATGCAGGTGTGCCCAGTTGGAGGCACAGCTGCACCACTGCTCCAGACACTACCCGAGCATGGGGTATAAAGCCGTCACCAGAACGGAAAGGGGGACAGCTGTATGCAGACAGCCAGTCCCAGCTTAGTTCTGCCTAGTCCCACAGAGGCAAGTTAAACTCAACCAAAACCTGTTGGTGTGCAGCACCGACAGTATTCCCTCTTAAAACGTGTGCTGAAAATAACGTCATTATGTTTGATCTGTACTACGTGTTCATTTCTCAATCTTGTCACTAAAGGTAATATTATGATTAAGTGCAGTGCCATTCCTGCACTGAAATTCAGGAAGATAAATAATGATCTAATGTTACCATTATTTATCTTATCATAAATCGATAAATGTTCTATTTAATTCTCCTGTTATTAATTGAAATGTTTAAATGGGCATCAAACATTAAACAAGTTTCAAAATGTATTTTCTTGTGAGGTGAACTGATATAGATATTGTTGTCACTAAGCGCATTTTTAATTATTTTCAGAAAAAACAGTTGCTGTTTCATGTCCACTGGTGTTTTTCCTGTCTGTCTTTGGTGATGAAATCTTTGACGTTGGAAGTCCTACTTGTCATCACCCTAATCATTGTAGCTCTCTCCAGTACATTCATATTTTTCTGGTGTATGTCTTAATTCATATCTTAATTGTGATTCATGATGCAAACAAAGACATTTTGCATAAAACTTTGATCAAAAGGTCGAGCGATTGCAAGGTTATTATTAAACAAGACAACCTAAGTAAAAATCTTAAAAACTGGCATATGGCTGGCAGTTTGGTGGTTAAAGGCCACCCCCGGTGAGAATCAAGCTTTTGACCTTGTTAACACATCCATATGGTGTTTTTATATGCTAGAATGCATAACAGCAGCACCGCTTAGTAATTATTCACTGTTAGTACAATATAAATACTGAAGTCTCAACAAACTGATTCAAACTGACAGACTTTACATATAATCTAAGAAACAAATAACTTGGAGGAACATTGTCAAAGTAGAAAGCTGTAACAAAATATCTTTTTTTTCTATAATGCAGCATATGCTTAGAATTTCCATGTGTTTACAAGAAGAGTTAAACTGCAACCACAAAAGAGGTGCATTTTGTGGACCTTTTTTGTGGATATGATAAAATAAAAATATTTTTTTTCTGAGGTTATATAAAAAAAAATATCTCAACATAAATCCTCAAATACGCCATTAAAACCCAATAAGATATTTTTTCAAGCAACCCCAGAAGTTATCTATCACTGAAGCAAATTTCACCTTGAGATTTATCCTTTTTAAGTTTACTGCAGTACAGTATTGTCATGTGAGCCTCGTGTATTAAAGGATTTGCTTTCTTTTTGATCTATAAATAATTTATTACCTAATATATCTTTTCCTCAGCAAAACGATGGGCAGTTCACTGTGATCCAGCTTGTTGGTATGCTACGTGGCATTGCTTCAGGCATGAAGTACCTTGCTGACATGAATTATGTGCATCGTGACCTTGCTGCTCGGAACATCCTGGTCAACAGCAACCTTGTGTGCAAAGTGTCAGACTTCGGTCTCTCACGCTTCTTGGAGGACGATACCTCAGATCCTACGTACACAAGCGCTCTGGTAATAAAATATTTGAACTCTTACCTTGTATACACACTCAACTGATTTTGGTGGATATTATCAGTCTTCTAAAATAAGTCAAATGAGTCCTTGCTTCACAACTCTGCATAGTTCTGCCAGAAGGGTTTTTTTCATGTTATTTTAAGGACTAAACCAGGGATTGACGTACATGCCACAGTGCCCTCCCACTCTGTTCCCCCTATAAGGACAAATGTCAAATCTCCACTTGTTTTCCTCATCCTTCTTCTGTCTAGAAAATTCCGTGAACCACACTTTCCCTCCTAACAGCTTTGTTATATTCACCTCCCAGCTTGGATTACAATTAGTATTGTTTCTGTGAACAGTGTCAGGTTTCGGTGTCACCTGCCTGACTTGGGTCATTCCCCTCCTTTTCACAGGGAGGTAAGATCCCTATCCGGTGGACTGCTCCTGAAGCAATCCAGTACAGGAAGTTCACCTCAGCTAGCGATGTGTGGAGCTACGGGATTGTCATGTGGGAAGTCATGTCTTACGGGGAGAGACCTTACTGGGACATGACCAATCAAGATGTACGTATTTAACAAGCTTTTTGTCATTTTCACTGGTGCTGTTAATTTATTTAGGCTAGGGGCCACCCTAAAACATTTATTCCCCAACTCTCAGCGCACATATATATTTTTGGTTCGCTGCGTTCTAATAAAGCCTCAAATTCCTCTGAGATCAAATTTGTCAATGGTGTCTCCTTTCTCTTGGCTAAACACAAGGGTTTTATATGAGAATTCCCCCACACTTTACACACAGACATAATCAGATCATTTGAAATGCACAGCAGTGTTCAGTGGACAATTTCTGCTCTTGACTGGAGTCTCCATTTTCTGTTTCCCTCTGGGTAGTGAAGGAGAGAGCAAATTATGGGGAGAGAGATAATGAAAATAGTTTCAAATTGAAAGTGAGAACACTAATGTGCTAAGAGGGACTGAGAACCTCAACGGTTATCATATTAGCAGCTCCAGATAGTGTTTCTGCTCCATCGGGGTCCTCGTTTGGAGGTCTTGTGAATAAGATTAATCTGCGTCTGAATGGAGTTTCTTTAATGACCCTGATAATGAGCAGGGGATTGTGTGCCCTTCCTGCAAGTGTGCTTGGGGTTGTTCCTCTCTGTTAACTATGCACTACCTCCATATACAAGTGTCAGACATACCTGTAAAGTGGCTTTATGGGAACTGAACAGTAAGTACACTAAAAAGGGTGTTTGATTATTCAATTTTTAGCACAGATTATGTTGAAAAACAAAACACCTAGTCTGTATTTTTACAGGTTTTGATATCAGTGTACACACTGTCAGGAAAATGGAACATACAGTTAACTCTACAGCACTTTTCTATTGGTTCTTTTGAAAACAGCAATGAAATATTTAAATGAACTGCTTAAAACCAAAGGTATTTCTGAAACTACACTAGAAATCAATTATATTTAGACATTCTAAAAAAGTGTTTTTCTTTTACTTAAATGTTTTCTTGTTTGAAGCATTATTTGAAAAGTGAGTAAGTTAAGTAGACATCTGTGTCACATCATACATTGCTGTCAAAAACATTTTGCTTCCTTATAGATTTGTTCCGTTTTAGTTTAATTAATTTATTTTTGATCAAACTTAATTTTTTTCACATACTTAAACTAATTTTAATATGGGACAAAGACAACCTAAATGTAAAATGTGTTTATTAAATAATTTTATTTAGTAAAGAAGCTGTAAATTATTTGCAAATATTCCACAAACATGTGAATAAGTCAGACGATTAATAACTACATACCTCCAAATTTAGAATAGATTTAATTATTTTTTTGTGGGAAACTGAATGTTTTGATATGTTATATGTTCCTGAAAGTGGTTCATCTCTCCCCGCAGGTCATTAATGCTATAGAGCAGGACTACCGGCTGCCCCCGCCGATGGACTGTCCCAACGCGCTGCACCAGCTCATGTTGGACTGCTGGCAGAAGGACCGTAACAACCGTCCCAAGTTTAGCCAGATTGTTAACAACCTCGACAAGATGATCCGTAATCCGAACACACTGAAAGCTATGACTCCTTTATCTTCAGGGTAAGTAAAACACAAACTGAGTCTTTGTATTTTCAGGCTGCGTTTTTCTCCTTTCTGTGATTCCTTCTTCTCTCCATGAGGTATTTGGTTGTGCGTTTATTCATGTCTCTCCATTGGCATCACAGAAAATAGGCCGTTTTATCTTGGCTCCTTCCGCACTGATATGGATAACATGTTTAAGTGTATGATTCATCTCAGCTTCTGTCAGCACCGAGGCTTTCAATTGTTGACTAAAATATTTGTGCTTGTGCAACAGTGTCATCTGTGGCACTCTTCACATTTGCCAAATGCAGTTTCTCTTGTTTTTCCTGGCGCCTAGCGGTTATGTAAATTAAAGCCCTTTGGTTTGATCGATCCAAACCTTCCCACGAACGCTCCAGGCAACCCTGGGGTTGGAGCAGCTCAGCAGTGTTTTTTTTTTTTTTTAAACAAAACATTTTCAGGCATCTCTGCTTTGGGTGTTAGTTTGCTGTCAGGGCCAGGGCTTTGCTGATTTCCATTATCCCGGCCTGTACTTTCATTTGCGGTATAGAGCAGAACCACAACCCAGATTTTCCACAGACATTCAGTGAATACGCTGGCTCCCTGAAGACTATCACCTCATTTGGAAAATACCCTTTATGAGGAAACAGTTTGGAAAATATTTTTTCATGGATTAGGCTTGTGGGATTCTCTACGTGCTGTCAAACATTTTGAAAATGTAACATAATAATTCATGTTTGAATCGTCTGCAGGTGGGCTGGACTGACCATGATGTTAGATCTTCCTCTTTGAACTATTATTATTCTTGATCCGTCCCTCTTATCTCCCCTGTAGGGTCCATCTCCCTCTCCTAGACCGCAGCATCCCAGACTTCTCCACCTTCAGCACTGTGGATGAGTGGCTGGATGCCATCAAAATGGGCCAGTACAAAGAAAACTTTGCCAATTCTGACTTTTCTACATTTGATGTGGTGTCTCAGATGACCATGGAGTAAGTGTTAATGATACCTTGGCCTGCACTGAAGTTCTGATAAGTGCAAGAGAAAACTTTGAAAAGTAGTGGGTGTTCAGAGGTTTGGGGTTTAAATCTTAGAAACAAGACTCTGCGGCTTGTTGTAATTTATGCTATTCCTGGATGCTATTTTCAAATAATGTTCAACTTGGGACGCTAAACAGTGGGCACAGTAACTTAAAGCTTGGGATTTTTTTAAAAGCCTTTTTCATGTGTTAAACAAGGCCCTACTGATCCTTACTTTAAAGAGGGAAAAAGAGCACATGGAGTTAAGTTTCTGGAAAAGTATCATCCCGCTTGTACAGAAACAACAAAAGTCATTTCCTGTCAGGGTACAACAATACAAGCCAGAGATCAACCCACAGAGATGTTTAGCTTCAGCTTTTCAGACAAACAGATGGTAATGTGTAATCCAACAAATGTGGTTACTGCTGAGATGCAGCATAGGAGTAGATAAATAGCTGCCCTGTTGTGACTAAGTAATGTTTGCATTGCCGCCACTTTATACAGTGAAAGATCTTTAAATAGAGCAAGCTGTAGTAAAAAAAACATGTGTGCATGTCAATCTAAGGATTACTTTTGTTTTGTAAAATATTGTGCATAGCCATTGGTAACATTAGGCTGACATCTGTTTCTTGTGCTTCTCAGTGACATCTTGAGGGTCGGTGTGACTTTAGCAGGCCATCAAAAGAAGATCCTGAACAGCGTCCAGATGATGCGTGCACAGATGAACCAGATTCAGTCAGTGGAGGTTTGACCCTGCTGAGAGGAGCAGAGGGGGGCTAAAGGTGTTGGGAGACGGGGCTCTGGACGTGGAGAATGCAGTGGATTTTCTTTTTTCCTGTGTGGCATTGTGTCTGGTCTTCCCACCAGGCTGCTATCAAGCTCCACGTTCCCCTCTCTTGTTCCCTTTCTCCTCCTCTCCTCCCTCCTCCCTGGCTCTCCCTCCATGCTTGGGATAAGTTGTGGAGAGCTGTGACGCTGCGAGTCAAAGTGATGAAGAATCCAGGCGGCACACAGCCAAACCCACCATTAGAGCCAGAAACGTGGGAGGTTAGAAGTGACCAGCAAACCAGTTTCCAATCTTCCACCGATTTTATTTGCTTCAACATTTATTACCCCCCTTTTTTTTGTTTATTCTGTTAATTTTGTAAAGATTTTTTTTAAAAGAAAAGGAAAAAAAACTGATAAGGAAAGGAGTTTATCCAAATTTATAGATGATATGAGGTTGTACACTAGAGAACTGAGTAGGAAAGCTACCCTTTAAAAGGGCAACAAAAGAAACGAAGGAAGAGTTGAGGAGAGGATCTTCAACAAAGTGTGGAAATTGTCTTTGTTTAAAATTTTGGACCGCATGTGGAAACGCAGAGTTCTTCTGTGGCCTTTTGGAGGATAAAGGGGAACTTGACATGCACGCCCAACTGGTACCACAGGTAAATGAAAAAGGAAAAAACAAGAAATGCAAACCATGAAATGGACAACTTGTGGCATAGACTGATGTTAAAACCACAATCAGTGAAATGGACAAATTTTGCAGTGAAATCACCTCGACAGAAAATGGGAAAACCTTTTCTCTCGCTGAGAGAAATTTTTAATGTTGATATTTTGTATTGAAGAATCCCTCTTACCATGCTTCCTCTAACTAAAGACTAGTTTATTTTTTTCACAGTGAAATATTCACAGTCTGCCAAATAGAACTCTTCCCCTTCACACTCTAGTCATGATCCTGTGCTGTACATATCAGATGCACTTGACCTGCCATAACATGATGACTCAGAGATAGTTATTCTAGGCGATTAGTTCAAGAGCTGAAGGAATGACTACAGGTACTACAGGGAGGATTTAAGTGGCTGTTGCCTCTAGCTGCATCGTTTTAGCTTGTGCAAAAAAATAAAATAAATAGCAAAACTGACTTCCAGCAGAGATTCTTAGAAAAAGATTAAAAAAAAAAATAAAAACAGGTTCTACTGTTTACATCAGACTCTACAGAAAGACAAAATAATCCAGTTACAGCATCCTCCTCCTTCAGGGTGTTTATCTCAAGTGCCGTCTGTGCGTACTTGCACATGTTGCACTCACATGTCACACACACAAAGAAAAAGGTAGCTTCTAACAGTGTCGAATCTTGTGTTTGATAGCATGCTGAGTGAGTGGTTAATTTCACAGTGCTTTGATTTGCAGCGATTAGTCTAGTACTATATTCAGTATTCTTCCAGTTTTCCTGTTTAAAAAAGAAAAAAGGATGTTTATGCTTCAATGATTAAAGTTTTGATACCACACAGTTGTTTTACATTCACAGTCATGTCACAGTCATACGTTTGTTGAATAAAAACTCAAATGTGTGCTATATTGTTGCAATTCTGGCATGACTATTTTTGAATTTCTATTGTTCCCATGAGTTTTGAGTTCATTTTTTGTTACCAACTCTCGGGTTCTTCCTCCATTGCTTTCCATTTATTTTTGAAGGATAAATCATGCACAAAACCACGTAGATAAAGCTTTACCTTGTAAAAGCTTCTGTTCTTCACATGTATGCAGCATTCGTTGTGTATTATTTTATGAGGATTAATCGTTACATGGGTACAGAACTGCAAGTCCTGGTTCGTGTTGTTGCTGTTAAACCTGTTGTAAGTTTTGTAAAGGGGGAGGAAAGGGGGAGATGGAGTTCAAGAAAACCCTGTGACTCTTCAGAGATGGTAAATCAGACATGGGTTTATGCACACGACCAATAAATGATAAGCAGTAATGCCGAGCTCCTGCCGGGCTCTGCCCTGAGAGCTGACAGACAGACATGGGTGTCCAGCTGTGAGCCATCGGTCAGATGTGTCTGGTCACAGTGGGGCGGCTGCACCCCGATCACAGCTTCTCTGCCCAGGCACCGATTTCTTCTCTCTGTCCTCCTGATAACATACATGCCTGTCGACCACCTGTCAAACGGCTTCCTCTGATCTACTCTTAGTCGGCTTTGGCCAGTTGTCTGGTTCCGTCTCGGCGTGTTTAAAACGCATCAGGAGCAGCAGGCATATAAACATTCAGCAGCGTAGCAGTTGTGTCTTGTCTTGTCCTAATGGTATGTGCCACTGAGATTCCTCCAGACTGGACAATGCTTCTCATGTTTACTTGAACCAAACCTTCAGACGCTGACCTGAGTTTTCATGTTCCCACTACAGGCAGCTTTGGCACTAAGCACTCTCTTTGAATAAAAAAAAGAGAGAGAAACTTCAGTTACTCCACCACTGTCATCCTATCTTACTCTATCCCCAGCTGTCCACCGACTTTAAAGCAGAGAGGGATTGATTTTTTTTTTCCTCTGCAGCAGGATACATAATAGCAAATATTGTGCTGGAATTTTTTTCGTGAAACGCTTTGTAAAAGTAGAGGGGGAGAATCGTGAGCCACAGAAAAAACGGGGAGGCAAAGTGAGAGGCACTACTGTGACCTAGATGCCACCAATACTTAGTGTTTTTTTCTGACCTTTTCCCACTTCTATTTTTTTTTTATTTCGCAGCATGTACCAGCTCATCAGTTTTGTTTTAAAATGTAGCATGTCTTCGCACAGGGCGGGAAATATTCCGTCATCAGGAAAAGCACTTAATGTGCAAGAAATTAATTTGCAGTATGCGGACGGCTGGCAAGGTACAGTATTTCTTTACTCCAGCCCCATTATAGCTCATTCAGAGGCTTGTCTGTGAATGCTGCCAAGACTTTGAGTTATTAATCAAGCAATTATTCTTGACATTTACTTTAAGGAACTACCTTAAAAAGGGTGTGGGTAATCCCTTCTGCTTACTGTCTGTTTGTCCGTTTTTGTTGTTTTTTTCTTTTTAAATTTTTGCAAGGCAAGTGCTTTTGCTGGTTTTGCATTTGAAATTTCAGATTTGCATTATGAAATTAGGGGAAAAAATAGCATTGTAAAATTTTAAAAAGTAATCTAATTCTTGTTGCAGTTTAGGGAGCACATTGAACAGTGGGCCCCTTATGTTTAATTTAAACAACTGAATACAGAGTGTTAAAATGTATAAAAAATGAGGTTTCTGATTCATCTGTGACACATTTATAGCAAGAATATTTCTGAAGGAATTTTCACTGTAATTATTTTTTTATTTCCTCTGAAATAAGACAGAATATTTGATGTATGTGAAATTATTCCCTCAAGCGGCAATGGATATCAAAATTAAGAGATGTAGTTGGATATTTTATTATTTGATGATTTGAGTTGGTGATTTGTAAATATATATATATAAAAGATAATTGTGCACATTGCTTAATTTACATACATAATCTCCTGCTGCATTCATTAAAAAAGCTTTTTACTTCTTTTTTTTTTAAATGCTTTTTGGCTCTGATGTCAATGATTGCTTTCCACATTTTCAAATTATATTTTTTTGTAGCAAAACAATTTGTTTAATCTTTATCTCTGCGATGCAAAGCAGAACTACTCAGCCTTCCCTTGACAGTGTGCCATTTCTTAAAGGATGGAGGAAAAGGGTAAAATCTAAGCATTACAGTTACATGATCAACATGAGCCGATCCATGGTATAAAGAAGTCAGCCTCATGTTGTGTAGTTTAACAGCTGCAGCGGGAAGCAGCATGGCGCCCTCTACTGATGTGTTTCAAATGTTCTTAGACTGACATTTTCAAGCCCATTTAGGTTGTGAATTCTGCAGCAGGCAAATCTCCAGTGTTTTGGAGACTTGAGCAAGCTGCTGATGGACAAATACTGGCTGCTGCTAAGAGTAAGCCCGTGTATTTTTCCCCTGTTGAACAAACATTTGTACCATTACAGCGTCCTGGCACATGTGTTCTCCTGTGTGACTGTGTGTTCCCCTCTGTGGCTCCCACCTGCCCCCAGCATCTACCCCCTCCACCAAATACCACTCTGGCTCCTGATTAGTGCAGTCAAGGGGATATCCCTGTTCCACTGATCTGTTAATGCCCACATAATAGACCAGTGCCGGTTCAGACCACTGTGACTGATGTGGGAGATCCTGTATTTCTGTATAAATGTATATTGACTGTAACCCTGTGAATGATGTAACAATTTCATTATTTGTAATATTGTCATTGTTTTATTTTCTAAAATGGAAAGCCCGAATCGACTCTCCTCAATAAAAAATAAGATCTGTTATGAAAAACAGAAGATGTGGCCAGTAGTTGATTTATTTACCACATTTCAATAATTTTTTTTCCCCACTCTAGACATAGAACCTTTGAAAGCCCACAGGGTTGTTTAATTATGGCATTAATTTTAAACCAGCTGTAAAATATTAAAAATTAAAAACACAAAAAACACAAGTTTTTTGTGTTAAAAACACAAAAAACACAATTGTAAGCAGTACAAAAACTATTCAATAATCTTAATTTAATCATACCAAATTCAAATATTAGGATTATTTCCATTTTTTATAATGTAAATAAATATTTATATCAAAATCCCCAACCAAATTTGGGACAAGCTCCATTTGTTTGTCTGTTTTATTTAACTATTGTGGATACAATTTGATATTTTTATGCATAAAACCATTAGTTGCCATAAACTAAATTGAAACCAACTATAATATTGGTAATTTCAAGATAAGAAAACAAAACAGACAGAGAAGCATGTAACTGGTGTTACAAAATTATCATTTAAAATATGGCAGTGATATAAAACCCCTAACCAAATGTAAAAATATTTTTATCACTAGTCAATGTTAAATATAATAAAATCAGAACTCTGCTTTACATTTTTCTATTTTTTCCATGTATTTACATACAGTGAAAGAACGTGGAATTTTGCTAATTTCTTTCTCACTTTAAGTGTATTTCATGATTTCTTTATGAAATGGGTGTAATATGAATGGGACCTGGGATGATGTAATTCATTTATTAGAAGAATATAGTTTCTATTAATATTAATGCACAGATAAATAAATGAAACCTTGTGGGAAAGAAACGTGTGTAAAGCTTCATAATTAAGATTGAGCATTATGAAACCTTGGACCTAAATACACCTGATATTTGTAAGTTCAAAATGGAGGATAAAAAACAAATACTTGTTAAATCCTATGCCTGTTTAATTTATCCTTTATATTATTTAACATCTATAAATAACCTACCTAAACAAAACCTTATAAGAGGTTTTAAATGTTAATCTTACTAATTATCAACAGGTAATAATTCACTTTTTTCTTGTGCACAATTTAATGTATTAAATATTATATACAATTAATGTATAACTGCAGCTACTATATCGCCTAGCAGTATGCAACTCCCCTGGTACTTAACACGGAATTACACATGAGCAATAGGAGTAGTTCATACTATAGAATGAAATCAAGCCGTGTAACAAAAAGTCTGTTTGATTTTGTTGCCTATAAGAGAAGATGAAAGTATAAAAGAAAAAAACAGCAAATATCAGGTGTTTTACAAATGGTAGAATTAAGTCAAACTCACAATGTAAAATAATTAAAATAAAGGACTATAAATTAGTTCATGAAACATTTGATGTATTCAAAATCATTTAAAAAGCATATCAAATTAGGAATTACTGCAAAAAAACAAACAAAAAAAAAACGAAATCTGAAATACAAAAATCAAATAATCTAAATTCATTTATAAAAGAATATTATATAGGCTACTGAAGGTTATTTTAAATTGACAATAGAATTAAACTGCATAATCATAACTGATATATAAAGAATGCATTAAATGCATCAATAGTTACATTTCTGAAATTATTTAAAGAGAAAAAAAACAATTAATGCAACAATAGTCTATGGATGCTTTAGCAAGCCTTCCGCTCTGATATGTTTGCTGAATGTTTAGTAACTGCTTAAATTTATTTTTTAAAAATAAATAAAAAAACATTTTTTAAACTACTTCTGGTTTCCATTTTGCTGTGGAAATGAGCTCTAGTAAGGTGAGATGAGCCAGTGGGGAGTCTTTAATGTGGAACGATCTTAAGCAGTAGAGGGCAGGGGCTTGTGATTCTACAACAGTGAATTAGTCCAGTGACCTTGTCAAAAATAAGGGGAAAAAAATGTTTGCATCTCACTAAGGGACAAATTCCTGGATAGTCACTGCAAAATAAAATCCCAATTTTATTTAGCAGTGACCTAAAACAGAAAAAAGATACTGTACCAAGTTTTGGACAGTTGTTCAGAGCTTAGTATCTCGGTATTTCAAGGTATTTCATCATTATTTATTTCAGGGTAACCTTAAAGCCCAAACAGAAAATTGATTTAAAACAATTTAATATCTTTCATAGCGATATCCTTTCTTACCCGGAATAACAGAAAAATTTCATTCAATATTTTTCACATTTCATTGAGCTCACATGAAGATTTGCAGAAGAAAAATCCTTGAGAAATAATCCAAATTCCTGAAGTTTAAACTTTAATACGTGTCCCTCTAATACATAACCATAAGACCATGGCTAACAAGTTTGTGCCTGCTTTCATGTCCACAAATGTCACATCGGATACTCATCAGACAGGACTTACCCAAAACAGCTGCAAATCCAGAGATCATTTTTGAGGTCAAATTAAATATTTGAGTTACTATTACTTCTCTTGGTGTTTCCCTCAGAGCCAGACTGCTGCAGATTGCTTGATGGTTTTATGTCAAAAGCAATTTAGACCAAGGGTACTGCCGTCTCTCACAGCCTCAGTTTCTCAAGTGTGGGTCAGACTGGCTGCCTTCACCCTGCTTGGAGGTTTTGAAACCTCATTAGCAGCCAACGCGTGAAAGGCTACAGACCTTGGCCTGACCTGGCGGAGAACGGCGCGTGCGTTAAGAGGTTTACCCCACGGGCAGGAGAGGAGAAGGTTCAAGAGTTCAGTGGGAAGGGGGACCCCAATGGTACGCTGAGCCCTCAGAGCTGCTACCTTTTGACCACCCATAAGCAGCCAACACCAACACCTGAATCCCTAAGAGCTCAGTATATCAGAGAATCAGAGAAAACCGATAGAGACTGGAAAGTCAGAGCTCAGGGGATAAAAATGTAAGACCGGGGAGAAAAACAGGGATTAGGCATGATTACAGTGAGCTGCAGCTGACGCTGTATTTGTTATTTAGGTAACAGAAATAATAAAATCAGGCATCAATCTATAATTGAAATGTAAGTTTGGGTTGTTGGCACAAATATAAAGATGCTTTCAGTCAAATCTATATCAAATTATAAGTAGAATTTAAAGAGGATGGAAAATTATAGAAAATGTATTAATGTCTGTGTGAGCAACTCATTAGTCTTTATGACTTAATAAGACAAAAGGCATAATTTATGTAGTTAACTTTCACTTAACTAAGAAATGCCTTGAGATCAACATCTCTTTTTCAAGGGAGACAAGACCAATAAGGAACGCAAATTAGGAGTACAATTATTCTACCTACATCTCAAAATACAATTTACATATAATACTAGCATAGATTCCAACTTCAGTCGGTAGCTGGAGAATCTGTCCCACATTTGGTTGTAAAATTTAGAATAATTCAATAATATATATCTTTTTTGTAAAGCATCATTATCCTTGTATAATCATAGTTTTTAAGAATAAATTATGGCCCATTCTAAGGTAATATCCGTTAAAACGTACATAAATAATGTTTCCCAAAAAAACATAAGAAAAAAACAACAAAAAAAGCGAGTTGAAAATCTAAATGTTAAAACACAAATTTATTACAGCAGGCGTTGAACATTTGAACACAATATTTTTTCCTGCTAGAGGTATGTTGTTGAATACTGTTCATAAAGACAGTTTTGCTTAACTCCTTTTTTTATATTATTTTTTATATAAACATTGTTTAATCCAACATTTATCATAATGCATAATTCTATTCATTTATTGAGTGCAGAAATAATTTATAACATTGCACTTTTCATGAAAATAAATGCCATTATTTAATTGATATATTTTAAATTCTCTTTAAAGTGCTTGTGTCATTTCCTACTAGAAACATATTTATTGGGTGAAGCTAAAGGATGTCTGCCAAAGCCGGTGCTTTGAAGCACTGCCAGAAGTCACGTTCTGTTTCTTCCACAACCAAATTAACAGCAAAGGAATAATTGTGATATCATAGGAATTGGACAAGAGCATGGACACAATTCTGTTAGCCACATCTATCACCAAAACCCCCGGAAAGCATGTGTGATCATTTTGCAGATCAAAGAAAGTTCACTGGTTGCCTTTGTGGTAACTCATAAACGGACCAATCCATCAGTTTCATTTTAGCCAGGATGAAATTCTCGTTTCTCATGTGCAGTTTTATGGAGGGCAGTCTTGATGTTTAATGTAGTTTTTTTTCCTATATTTTCATGCATATTTTTGTTGACTTAAGAAGACAAATATGTTTATATTTTCTACTAGAAAAACAAATAATGGTAGAAAAAAAGTCATGCATGAATATACATTTGGTGAAGCAGAAATGGTACCAGGATTCTATCGGTTTTTGTAAGTTGAATTTATGTGTGTGTGTCTACAATTTCTAAAAAAAAAAAAAGGTACAAGGACACAACATTTACTTTGTTTAAACATTCCCAGATGCTTTTTTGTTTTCTTAAAATTACAAAACTTCTAAATGCAACCAAGAGAACTGCAGAAAGAAGATTAAATGATAAACATTTAATCACAAGTTATTTGTGCAAAAAAAAAACAACTAAAAAACCTCTGAACTCAAATCGGATTTACACTGCAGTTTCTTGTAAGAATTATAGCAACTACTACTAATAATATAATATAAATTTATACAGTTGTACAAATAAAAAGCTGTTTTGTGGGGGGAAATATATTTTGCCTAATCAATGATATTTCAGGATAATATTTTTTTACTTTTTTAAGACAGCATGGAAATAAAAACAAAATATAATCTATACGAGTACCATTTAATTTGTAATATAAAATTATAAGGATGTGCATATATAGTTTAGAACTACGAATATATATAAAAAAGAAAGAAATTATAAGATAAATACATTTGATCAAAAGTCCTTGTGAGCTAGACAATTTTAAAGGCAGCAGGTCAATGAAAATGTGCTATAATAGTATAAAAGATGAAAACTCTTTACGGCCACCAAGAACATTAGGACCAACACGGGTAAGAAAGGAAGAGTTCACAAACTCATGTTGTGTGGAAAGATTTCCAAATGGGTCAGAACTGTCACAAGTAATTTACATCATCTCCCGTTCCAAACACATGATGGAGAGTGGAATCAGAATGAAATAAGACATAGTCCTTCCTCCGAGAGCAGGGAGCATGGATCTGTTTACCACACAACTAACCTTAATTGGAAAGAAGCAGGACGCCATGAATTGGACTATGAGAGTTTGGAGATAGTGGCTAATGTAATACATACTGCTAAAATACCCTTTGCCTGAACCGATGAATTAAAGCAAATGTCAACAACTGTGCCTGGGCTGCAGAAAGTTACACCCGGCTCAACCTCTATCCTGCAGTTTCTTGACATGGCCCAGTAGGTTCAGTAAATATTACTGAAAGGCTAATGCAGTCCTTGTAGGAACTTTAAATAAAGGCCTCATTTATGGCATGATCCCATGGCATGACAATAAAAATAAAGCAAAAATTAGGCTAAATGAAACTATAACACTATTTTAGTCATCCTAGTATATTACATCTCTTGTATTGCATTTAATGAATACTAATAGTTACATGGGGTTTATGAAAAATATTAATAAATGCTTATGAGTAAAACGATGATTTCTCAAAATCAGGAGCAAAAATAAACCTGCAGTTATACAATGCCATGTTACTGGGCTACAGAGCGCAGTTGTCAAATCACAGATTTTGCATTTTCCCTACAACACAGAGAGACATGTGAACTCTCTGTGACTCTTTCAGACTCTCGACTCCCTCTCATTGTGATGCTCTTCCACCTCAGTTACCCAACTTGCAGATGCCACATCATTTCGGGTAGAACTAAAGACAGCGTCTTTCCCTCTTGCAAAATTGCTCAGAGGAGTTTTTCTTTAGGTTCAAATGCAGGTATGCTAGTAGCAGAGCTGACAATCATACCATGTATGATTTAGAGATGGGGGTTTTATTTAAAATTAATTGCAATCTGGGCTTTATGTTAAATTGAAATAAATTGTCTTCTAATGCATATTTTTGAATTTTTTTTCTTCGTTTTTTTTTTTTTAGATTTTCTGTCTTTTGAGATTTTATGGATTATATATTCTGAAAGTTGTCCTCCTGTGAATGTCCAAAGTGATTCTGAGAATAGTGCTGCATTGCCCTCCAGTGGTAAAACAAAGTATCACACTATGTTAACATTGTGTAGAAATTACTATTAAAACTACATGATTTCTTGAAGTGACTGACTGTGTGTGTGTGTGTGTGTGTGTGTGTGTGTGTGTGTGTGTGTGTGTGTGTGTGTGTGTGTGTGTGTGTGTGTGTGT
>CAEGAF010050724.1:0-21031 GCA_903067075.1 Micropoecilia bifurca
CAGCTGGAGATAGGCACCAGCAACCCTCCCGACCCCTCCAAGGGACAAGGGTGCAAAGAAAATGGATGGATGGATGGATGGGTTTTGTGAAGCTGTAATTAGTAGTCAGTATCCTACCTGCAAAAAACAGCTATCTGAATACCAATGGGAAACACCAGATCAACTGCGCTTCATGGTTGGGATCTTTCTGCATGTAGTTTGCATGTTGCCTGCATAGTTTCTCTCTGGGGAATCCAGGTTTCCACCCACCGTTCAAAAACATCACTTTAGATTTATTGTAACTGCTAGTTGCAAAGCGCTGTACTGTATATTCAGTGAAATCTAAACAGTACCTTTTTTTCCACATTTGATAAACTAAAAATGTTAAATTGACTCTGAAGATTACTTAATTTATTTAGGGTTCTTCTTTCATTCACTCATCCAGACAATGTGAATTGACTGGAGGGCATAAAAGTATTCTCCTCTGCGTTGATGTTAAAGGAACAGAGAGTGACAGGAAGGCAGACGTGTGTTAGTGAACAGATCGATAACCTCATTGATACGTCCCTTGGGTCCTTCTGTCTGATCCCTTTACTTTGCTGTCTGCTTCTCTTTCACATCACATTTGATGCCCTTTTACCATTCTGATCACTTTAATCTCTCCCTTGACTCCCATCCTCCTCTTCTTATCTTTTATGTTGCACTTGTACCCAATCCTCATGTCTGCAATAATCCTGTCTTCTTATGTGGGGATACAGATAACTGCTCAGATTTCTGCTGTGTATGGAGTTGTTTTATAGTGCAAAGTATGAGAAGATGGAACCCCGCCCCAGTGTTTGAGCTGCAAATTCCCTGCAATATAAGGAAAAGATAAATCAAAGGCCTTTTTTTTAGGTTTGTCCAAATTATAACCAATTTTTAGCTCAAAATATTTTTTTTATATTAATGTTTTCTAAGTCATATGGACAAACAAGAGACTCCCAGAGTAAACTGTAAAGCATAAACTGTTTGAGTCAGCCCTGTATCGCGCAGTGGGTTAATTAGATCAAATCAGAGAGACTAAACATTTATTACCAGTAACTTAGGAATTCTTAAGTTTGCCAGACAGATTTTCTACCACATTTAATTCATTCATGACTCAAATTATGTGGGTGAGGTCACCAAAAGCATGGAATCCTATGACCAATTTTGCAGCCATATTTGCAACAGGTTTTGCTAGAAAATGTCCAGTCAGTTTTGTTTTTAATTTTTTTTAAATGACTCCATTGACTCTTCTGTAAGAGCTGATTTTCTTTTATAGCCTCAGAAAATTCGTTCTGGCGCTAAACCAATGAAATTGATTTACTGTCTTCGAAATCAGTTTAATATTGACCTAACTGAGGCACTTAAGTCAAATAGGCTAATCTTTACTGGTAACAAATACCAACGTATTCAGATATTTTTCTGTTTTTGGTAAGTGAAGTGAAAGCATAAGTGAGAAAATGGATGGGAGGACGGTTGTGAAAACATTTTTAATTAAAAGGAAGTCAGGAAAACATACAGAAAGATTCTTACACTCTTGGGTCTACTGATATAAAGAGTTAGTTGAATTTAGTAATCTTGAATAGCAACGCTACGGAGGCTGGTTCACAGTTCAAGTGATATTCAGTTTTGAAGGGTCAGTCAATCCTAGTTGTCAGAATTTTTCATTAACAAATGGATTTTAGTGGGTGAGGGCCAGTCTGGACAAGAAAACCAAATATACCAGAGATCCCTCCAGAGAGGCCAAGTCTGAACAGTTCCTCTTTTTTCCCCCCACTTTCCTGCACATTTTAATCACTTTCCACTTAGACAATGATGTGTGAAAACTTTGAGCTGGATGAGAAATGATGATGTGGATTTAGCCTCAATTCTCAATTGAGCTTTTGACAGAAGTCAGAGGAAAGAGACCTTTTAGTATACTTCATAGTCTTGTTTACATCAGGTTTAATAAAAATAAATCATCATGCATTATATTTGAAATCCACTGAAGCTGGAACTGTTGACTTTCTTGCGTATCACACGTGTCTTGTGGTGAGACAGCATATGAAATGTTTTTCGCACAAGAGCATGAAACATTGTTTTAGTAGCTTTAGTCCGTCTGCAGAGCTTTAGTCCCAAGCAAGCAAATAAAGGTCAGACTGGCATTTCAAAGTTGTGTGGAAGCAGTTGTTCTATGTTTGGAATGTTGTCCTACTTTCTATTGCCTGTTTAAAACATTTGATATGAAAGTATGTAGGATATAAAGATCAATGAGTTTATTTTAAATTGCACTACTAAATATTTAGTAAACCATAAGGCTAAAATTACAAAATGTTTTGTACAAGTGACTCATATTTTTAAATATAAATAAGTTCACATAGAATTATATTTTTGATAGTAATTTAAGTTAATTAATAGACTTCTAACTTTTTTGAAGTCATCCTAACGTGACTGGTGAGTGTCCCAGGACTTAGTTGAAATAGCTACAATAGAGCTGTATTTTGACAATAAAAAAAAATAAGAAATAGAATACTAATGCTAGTGAAGGACATGCATGGTCATACAGAGTTTTTTCTTTTATTTAATGTGGTTTAAAACATGTATTTATGCTAACGTAACCCATTTAAAATGAGGGTGCCTCTTAAAGAAAACAGAGGTTAGGAAAGCCGGATAGTCTGCCTAACCAATCAGGGCTTTTATATTCCAGTGTGTTTGGCCAGTCAGAATGCAGACTGTCTCTGTAAGCCCCGCCTTTCTTCTGGTGTCTGTAGCATTGTTGTGTGTGTAGTTGAGAACTGACATGAGGAGGATAGTGCAGTGTGACCCTCTGTGTAGTTTCAGATGGAAAATGTACTGGATACAAACTTGTGACAAAGCTTTTCAAATAGTTTTGCCTTTTATCAGCCGACTTCTGAGATGGAAGAAGCTAAAGTGAGTAGACAGACCGGAGTTTAAGTTTTTCTGCCTATTTTAAAGAGCACCGCTAAAGCAACATCGCTAGCCTCCTTAGCTTTTATTTACTACTGGTTCCCTGAATGAACCTGAGTGAAGTTGGCCCCCCATCTTCTTCAAATCAGACAAAATTGGTGTCGAACGTATCTGCTGGTTTGTGCAGCAAAGTTTAAAGTTTAAAATATTAATTTAAAGAAATGTTTCTAGAGGTGTAAAGGTCAAAAGGTCAACCAGCCCCCCCACTTTTATGAAATTAAACAAATTTGGTGTCAAACCTTAGTGCTACATTTGTGCTGGTTTGTGCAGCAAAATTTTTTGTGTGTGCCGCTATCATTTTAAAGATATAAAGAAAGTTGGATTTCATAAAAGCTTGGGGGGCTGGTTGACCTTTTGACCTTTACACTTTCATTATCTTCAAAGCCAAAGCAGCACAAACAAAAAAATTTGCTGCACAAACATAGTTGAGTTGATTAACACCCATTTTGTCTAATTTGAAGAAGGTGGGGGGGCCAACTTCACTCAGGTCCTGAAAGATCATCCCGTATTCCTTTCAGCTGAAGGCGATGACTAAAAATATAGTAAATTGTTATTTTAGTCACGGTGAAATTTCATATTACTGTGGTAAAACATGCATTGTTATCTAGCGGCTCTCGTGTTCAGATTCACCATGAGATGGGTGAACGTATTCTCTCTTTCACTTAGGTTTTTATTCTGTTAAACACATTGTTGAATAATAATCTGAATTATTTAGTTGTTCAAATATAAACTTTTACTGGGTTTGTGTAAAATTTAGTGCTTAATGTTAATGTTTATCAAAAATGTGAATTGATAATACAGTTAAATACTTGAATAATTTAACAAATCAATGCCAAATATCATGTCTACAAAAACTTAATGGATTCTAGGTAGAACTGTTTCATAGAAAATGTATTTTTTTGGTATGCTGAACTGGTCTTGAGGTGGATTCCTGCTGTGGGTTTGATGGTGAATTGGAACTGAATTTGATACAGTTTAGATCTCAGGTTAACAGGGTGAACCCAAAAAATTTAAAACTGAGAGCTAGCACTTGGCTATACGGACTAGGATTAGGGCCACTGGAAAAAAAAAAGGTCAGAATTCTGACTTTAATCTCAGAAATCTGAGATTAAAGTAATTAATTATGAGACTTTTTAATGACTGACACTTAAAGATGTGAGTAGTAAATCACAACCAGGATGATGTGGCTTTTCATTCAGGATTAGTGGGATAAGACACCTCAATGCGTAAACACAGTTAAACTTAGCATCATGTCCTACCTAGCTGTGTGAAATTGCAGTTGCTGGTTTTTCAGCTAGAATTCTTAAGTTTTAGGAGTAATAACCCTCCAGAAAATGGGGGATGTGCTGTACCCTGGAATAAGGAGTCATTGTGTTTCTCAAGTTTTATTCATATTTTTAAGTAATTTAATTTAATTTAAATGTGCTCTATTGCTGCTCTGTTGTTCTATTAGTTTATATATATTCCCATTCTGCACACAGTCTTACAGATTTTTATGCCTTAATTATCTGAGCTACAATATTATGTTAAGGCTTTGTTTTAATAAAGTTGCCTTACTGCAAAACAATACAAATTCAGATACATTGTCTACTGTTAAAGTCTTTTTGGCTTTTTACACATATCAGCTTATGAAGCCATTAAATGTTTTTATTAGGGTTGTGAAGCTGGTTCTATTTAATATATATTCCATAATTGTTTTGGCCCCAGGCCTGACTCGAGCTACACCAAACCCACTCGGCTTTACTGTGCAGCATTTCTCCTGCAGTCTCAGCCTCTTAACACTCCGGCTTGGATCGACTCAGATCCATTCACTCCGCTGGGTTTAGAGCACATTAGCTTAATTACAGAGTGGACACTCCATTCACTGCCAGACATCTTGATCTGTTGGCTGCCTTTCAGATGTCTAACCTATAGTTTAATTCAGGTCGTATCATCGTCCCGCTGTATATACTGATGCATAGGCCTTAATTTCCTGTGCCTGCATGCTGCTGATTATGTTACTCTGACATAAATGGTGTGCTGACTTCTGCAGAGCTCAAGGGGAAAATGATGAGATTTTATTCATTAACATTATGATTACTGTTTAATTAATATGCATAAAACTCATGCAGAGCGTCAGAAAAAAGCATTCTCTTAAAATTTCCTCATTTTATCGTGTTCCATTCAATAATTTCAGTTTTTTATTTGGATTTTATGAAATAGCTAAACACAAAGCAGAGCATAGTTGTGAAATGGAAGGAAATTAATGCAAAACGTTTTAAAAATCTGAGCACAGTGGCATACATTTCTAATGAGGTTGTATTAGAAATGGCATACAAGCTGGTTTTATTTCAGAATAAAACGAGCTCATTTAGAATCAGCTGCATTTAGTCCTCACCTAATTCTGAAGTGCTGTTTAATTCACCATCCAAAAATGGAAAGATTTTACACAATTATAAACCTACTAAGACATGACAATCCATCCAAATTCACAGAAAGGAGAAAATAAATCTGAAAAGCAGCCTGGGTTATCATGTTAACTCTGGAGAGCCTCTGGAGAGGCTGCAGAGATTCACAACTCGGTTAGGAGAATGAGTCACCACAAACCACAGCTTTTATAGAAGAGTCTCAGGAAGAATGCCTGAAAAATTAATATAAACTCCCGTATTAAAGTTGTCATAGTTTTCTGCAGGGGCCACAGCTAATATGTGGAAAAATGTATTCTCATTAGATAAAGCCATAATGGATGTTTTCAGTCTACATTTGAAAAACTGTCTGATACAAAACTTGCAAAGTTTTAATACATCCTGCCTATCTTTTTTTTCTTTTTAACACATCCCACCATAGTCCGTGGTGGTGGCGGCATCATCATGCTGTGTTAATACTTTTCTTTAATTGGGACAGAAAATGTGGGGAAGATGAATGGTGTGAAACAATAGTCATAGCAACCTGTCAGAGGCTGCATATTTTTCCAAAGTAAAATTGTATAAAACATAAACCATTTTGGATGTGGTTGAAATATATTTTAGTGTAATGATCAGTGCAGATCAAATACTGTTTGTTTTTCCACATAAAATCCCAATAAAATACATTAAATTTTGTGGCTGAACCATGAAATAATATGAAAAAGTTCAAGCAATGTGAAGACTTTGAATACTTAACAGGGTTTCCCCCCCAGAAAACTTGCTAAGCCTGGAGTTCGGGGGACCGATACGGTCCATCTGTACCTTCCAACCAGTGACATGCGGTGAGGTTCATACTCTGATTTAATCATAATCATATTTACAAATCTAGACCCCCTGCCTGTTATTGTTCACATAAGGAAATTTCACGCATCCAGACAACACTGGAGGGCAAAAAAACTATTCTTTTACATGTCATCCAGTGCCGCGCTTCCACCGTACAATACGACGAGCTTATATCAAAATTCTGAACATTTAGACAAATTATATTTTCCTCCAGTTTATCTTTTTTTTCTCTGCATAACAATATTTTTTTGCAACTACTGTACAATGAAAATAAATTTCACCACTGTAGGATTTGCAAAGTATTTTTGAAAATATTGATGCACATGTTCAGTGATGAAGACAACTAAGCAGCAACTTTTCCTAACTGAAATTTAGAACAATATTTAAATCAGCTATGCAGTATGGAGAGTACATGTAAGCTAGAATGAAACTGAAATATTGTCACATCCTTTGGACTTCTTCATAGCCACACTTATCATTTGCCTCTGCTCTGGATCATCAGTAGCTGAAATTAAAGAAGAAAGAAAAGTTAACACCACCTTAAAACAATTCAGAAGATCTGTATCTCCTAGATTCAGCCTTTTCAAAATACTTTTGGGTCTATGTTATGCTAATTTGGGATTAGAAATAAATATCCAACCTGCAGTATTCAATAATTCCAGCAATTCTTTAAAAAAATTCTACCTTTTTCCATTTAATACTCAAGATTGGAACAACTAGACTGTTACTAAATAAAATTAGCAAAGCCATAAGAAGTCAATAATAGATGAATGTATAAAGGAAAGCAGCTGAACTGGGTCCTACCAAAACATATCTCCCTGTCAGAGATGACAACACAAGTCTCTATTTCCTTGGATATTTAGAAACAACTGGCATTTGAAATAAAATCACTATAGGACAGATGTGCTGAGCCTTTTCTTTGTTAAAGAAAAACGTGACTGTGTACTATTAAAAATACTAAAAATAATAATAATAAAAAATCATCAGCATGATGCGTTACAAAACATAGGAGCGCAAAAACTCCTCACTGGGCTGAACCTGTATGATCAGGTTAGCACTAGTTTGTTATCCACAAACTCCGGCCAACTGGGAACACATAGATAAACTTTCAGTGTGGGGCATCGTGTTGAGATGGAAAAGCCGCGCAAAATTCTTTGTTCACAAACATAAATCATTCTCACCTGTCGCTCAACGCACCTCTGAAAGTGCGACTACAAGTTATTGCTGCAGTTCACATGGAGCTGCGCAACTGGAGCTAACCAGAGCGGTGTTTTTAAAGTCCTACCTTGACCAAAAACTCTGGAAAGAATCATAATTCCTCACAGAGGGTTGATGTAAATATCGACACAGGTCAGTCTGTGTCCAGTTTAAGTGAAAGAAGGCATGCGGGATCCGCGCTGAGGTAAACTTAATCCAGCTACTGCAGCGCAGAGGTGCCAGCGGTGTGATTGGTCCAGCTTTAAATGCATAAACTATAAACCTATTTTCCATAAACATATTTTTTAGGAATAAATCTGCTCCACCAGTGAAGTGCTCAGAGCAACAGAGTAGCTTGCAATCTGTCTACAAAAAACCCAACTTTTTTAAATTATTATTTTCCTAAAAACATAAACAAGAAAGGCTTAGCCTAGCAGTGGCACTAGTGAAGGATGGCGGGCCACCTGGCATATAATAGACTGGGGGAAACCCTGCTTAATTTCCAGAAAATACTGCTAATTTCAGGAGATGGGCTAAGGTCCCTCTAACTTGACCAAATATTGGTTTGGATCAATTTAAACACCTTAACCATCCAGCAGACTTGAGGCATTCCCAATGTTAGCACAACTGGACCAGAAACAATCATTTGGCTGAGGGATCCTGTTTTTGCTAAATAAAAGTCATAAATCATGCTGTCACTAGACAGTAAACACACAGTGTGCACTTTCCTCTTAAACTGTCACACAACACTGCCTGCACTAATGCATATAGTGCAGGCGGTGTATGTATGTACTTTCTGCAAACAGAAAGTGTTAATGGTGGTCACACTTTATATAAAATGCTAGAAAGTGGACATCTTCTGGAGTTTTTGTCATTTCTGCCTGTTGATGATATATTCCTGCATATCGGGCCACTCAGCAGGTTTTAGGGCATTACACATTAAACGACAATCTCACCATCTAAGGTGTATAAAATATTTAATCTGTCCATTTTCCTATGACAACCAGAGTATATTTTTTATTTTAGATCAGCTGGATGGGAAAAGAGGAAGAACAAAGTGCAATCAGATGAGCATTATTGCTGATTTAATGTAAAACTGAAGTCTTTAGATCAAATAATTTACAAAAATTTTGATTTTGTGCATTTTTAAATCTGATTGCATGTATTTCTTCCTTTGCTTCCCATCAATGTTTCTGGGAAAAAAAACACTGGGGTTTTGTGTTTTTGTTTGGTCAGTGTGCAGCTGTGACTTGGTGCGCTCTGGTTTCTTCCATCATTCTGGTGAGTACATCTGTACTGAGGACTACCAGCGCCTGTATGGGACCCAGTGTGACAGCTGTGACCAGTACATCACCGGAGAGGTGGTCTCTGCCATGGGGAGGACGTATCACCCACACTGCTTTGTCTGCAGTGTCTGCAGGTAGGACCAAGCTACTGTTTTACAAAGCAGACAAGCAACAACCAATAGAAACATAAGCCTTACCACCTTGATGAAAGTATAATTTTGTCTGAATAAACCTAGTCTTATTTTGCAAATCACCACTTTAAAGAAATGGTCGTGTCAAGAATTTTCATTTTACCAGGTGAAGTGAAATGTTGCTTTACATACATTTCTGCATTTCTGAGACCTGTTACCTAATCAGATATACTCCTATTGTCATGTGCAACTTGTTAGTCTGAAAACAACAGCAACGTCTATGCATAACAAAGAGGACCACATAGCGTGATAAGATGCTTTAAAATATCTCTTTATGCACCGTTTTGTCGTGAAAGTAAAGTAAATTAAAGATTTCTGCTGTAAAAAAGTAACTCCTGACATTTTTATCCCTGCTTTAACTGAGTTTTTCAAAACAAATCACCTACTCATTAAAAACTGTCCTACTGTTTCTCATTGTCAGCAACAGTAAGAGACAATGATACACTTTCACTGGAACAATCACAACCAGGTTTTTTGAAGCAATTTTCAAAGTAATTGTAAAGAAAATCTGTTTTTGTTATAAAAATTAGATCAAGGATTAAGATAAAACTACACTCAGGCATCTCTGTAATCACTTGACTCTTACAAGTGATTACACTTGTAAGAGTCAAACAAAAGAGACAAAAACTCAAACATCAGGCTGATACTGAAATAGCTTAACTCAGTGGTTCCCAAACTTTTTCTCCTGTGCCTCCCTATGGATTACAAATGGTTGTTTGGTTGAACAATGTGCGTTAGCGAAGGGAGGAGTGACTCTAAGAACAGGGTAAGTGGGGGTGGATCGATTTTGTTGGGAGCAAAATTAATGGAAGTAGCCGAACATAGACAACGACATTGGTAGCCTACAGGCTACTTGTTAATCTTAAGGTGCTGTATTGATATTAGCTAGTCATCTTTAGCTAACTTTACCTACATCCAACAGCTTTGCTCAACTCAGTCGGTTAGTTTTGGTGAAAACTGAAAAGTTCTTTGCGTTTTGCTGGTTTGCTGCCATGATTCTAACACACCTGTGTAGCTCTACAGCAGCATCAGGTCTCCTTCACTGCCGCACAGGTGTAAACCCAACATTGTAGCGCTCATGTTGCTTTTAAAGGCGGCTCGGAAAAACAGGTTACCACATGTTAACAACGGATTAAACAGTTTTAACTGCTGATAAAAGTGACAGAGGACACAGATATGGGAAGTGCAGAAGCCCCTACTGTATCAAATTGACAGAGGAATAACAGAGAGCTGGCCATTCTAAGGTAAAAACCGAGTGCATACCAAGGGGACGCGCCCCACAGTTTGGGAACCTCTGGCTTAACTGTTTTAGTTTTTTCAGCATCTAAATCATCATTAGATCGTATTATAAACTGACTAAACTTTAACTGTGTCCAAATCAGGCTGCAGAAACATTGTTCCCTTGCAGCAAGAAAGTCCTGGGTTAGAAGCTCAATCTGGGCTGTTCCTGCATGAAGTTTGTATTGTGAGGTCCTTCCACACCCCGTGACATCTGTCAGGTTCATTGGTCGAAATATTTCTTAGGGGTGTGTGCATTGTTTTTTGTCCTCTGTGTCTTTGTGTTGCCATGTGATTGGCAAACTATCTAGGGGGAAAACTGGCTCTCCCCCAACGACCGCTAAAAATACCAGCCCCCCTGCGAACGTGCAAGGACAAGTTGATACAATTGATGGATGGATGGAACTGGCCAAACAAACCCAAAAAACGAATATATAACTGACAGTCACATGATGGTCGGCTGCTGCTTTGTTTCTTAATGAGCTGAATGATTTGCTACTGATGAAACAGCATAATGCTCCAGAAAATCTGAAGGAGAAACTGCACTACTGCACTTATGCAGCTGCAACAATCCTAAGCGCATCAGCAAGTCCACTTATGTATGGTTCAACAAAAGAGACAAAAACTCAAAATGAAGGTTTTCGAGTGGCCTAGCCAAGGTTGAGACATCAATTTAGATGATGTTAGATGATGTCTCAACACCTTAAACGTCTAATTCAGACTCAAAAAGTCACCAGTGTTGAATCAGTTCTGAAAAAAAAGTGACCAAAATTCTGTGACTTGAATAAGTCCTAGAAAGCTATGATTAACATTTTGATAACTCAAGATGCTGTCAAGTATGAATAGTTAATAATGATTTACTTTTTTTAGTGTCACATTGGATTCTTTTTTTTTTTTTTTTGCCTTAATAGGTATTTGAAAACTGCCTTTTGTCTTTTATCAGAAAATTTTTGCTTTGTCAAAAATAGTTTGAAAATCTGACTTATTCTATTTCATTTTATAAATAGTGGAGTAGTTTTTAGCAGCGTTGTATCAGTGCTGACAGGTTAAAATCTGAACACACCTTAAATGTTTTTGTGTATGATTCAATTATGTGTCTGCATTTTTGCTTAACATTTATTCAACTACTGACGTTGTCTGTTCTGCAACAGATCTTAGACATTGCTGTTTTTGTTACCCAGGTGTCTTAACTTCTTTAAGAAGACAGTTCATCTGTATGGATGCTTTAGGAACTTTATCCACAAATTTTGCCACTAAAATTAAACTTGTATGCCAAAACAAGACATTTAGCTAGAGAAATGATTTTAGCTGTTATTCATCATTGATTTGATTTGAATTGGCACAAAACATCAGACCCTGTTTTTTTGAATTATTATTGCTAAATGGATACAGTTTTTGTGTTTCGGTTGAAAGCTATGTAATTTTCTGTCTGTCTGTGTGTGTGTGTGTGTGTGTGTGTGTGTGTGTGTGTGTGTGTGTGTGTGTGTGTGTGTGTGTGTGTGTGTGTGTGTTCTCAGGCGTCCATTCCCAATTGGAGACAGAGTGACCTTCTGTGGGAAAAAGTGTGTGTGTCAGCAGTGCTCACACTCTCTGAAAAAGGACAAGCCTGTTAAGATTCTTGGACCGAGCTGTAAGAACCAAACATGCACACATAAACACTTCTCTGTTAAACTCATGGATTTCACGTGAGAATCTGACACAGTGGAAAGGAATAACGAAAAAAATCAAAACAATTAAATCAAAACAAAACAATAGTCAAGCTATTGGCTCATATTCTAAAACAATGGAATAATTAAATGCTGTTTGGCTCACATTAAGTTATTTTTTTGCATCCAATTGTTTTTTGTTATTCCAATAAATTGAGAAGAAATAACCCTAATAATTACTTGTGTTTGTGGAGTTTTTATTGTTTTTTTTTCTTGGTTACTTGTTTCTGGCCCAAATTGATTTATTTCTCCACAGATAGAAAGTAATAGTTGCAGAATTTTAAAGACAATATAAAGCAGACCAGTAAAGTTGTCTCTGAATGACTCAAAATAAACCAAAACTTTTGGTAGTTTTGGCAGCGTTTAACCTACACAGATTGGTGTCCTAGTCAAAGATGCTGTGACATGACCTTAAACAGACCCTCCAGTGTGTCTGAATTCAAGCACTTTTTTAAAGATTTGTGGATTTAAGTTTCTGCACAGCAGTGTAAAACCTTGTTGCCAGTTAGTTACCACAATTGCTTAGGATTTGTGTTTTTTTTGTAAAACCTTTTTTTACACAAGACAAGGCTTGAAATTAGCATTTAACTGACAAAAAAAGGGGAAAAAAACAGAAAGAAAATCAGGAACCACATATTATTTCACAACATTATTCGGCTTAGTCTTCTTACAGATACTTTAAAAGCATTTATGGCTATTTTCCCACCAGAGTCAACCAGACTAAAAGCATAGCTACACACCTTCAAACAGGGGCTCAGGCCACTCAGAAGGTGGCCTGTGCTCCAGGTAGTTTTACAGCCTTATTTTGGTTGCTCCATCTGTCAGAAACAGTGTGACGGTCTCAACAGGAGCAGGGGCAGAACCACAGCAGAAAGACAAGTGCTTAAAGGCATTATGTCCTTTCTCAGCGCTTGACTCCTCGCCTCTCCTGTCCTGCTCTCCAGACTGTGCCGGCTGCAGCCAAGAGATCAAACAGGGCCAGTCTCTGCTGGCTTTGGAGAGGCAGTGGCACATCACTTGTTTCAAATGTAGGACGTGTGGCTGTGCTCTCACTGGAGAATACATCAGCAAGTGAGTGGCTTAATCAACCCTTTATACATTACCACTGCTAGACCGCACAGAAATGCTCTGCCAATTAGAGACACTTTAGATTTTAGATGGATGAAAAGCAGCAATGAGCATGGCGTTAAAATGAAATTCTTGTGTTGCTGGCAGAGACGGGATTCCTTACTGTGAGGATGACTACCACACTCAGTTTGGAATCAGGTGTGAAGGCTGCAGCAGGTACATCAGCGGCAGAGTACTGGAGGTGAGCCTTTCTTCCTGTACTTGTGTTGACCAGCCGTAACATCCAGTAGTTTTTAGCAGCTTCTCCCCTTTTAGGACCAAAGCAGCACAGATCATTGATACTCTGACTCACTGCTGAGTTAGGCACTGAGGACTTATTTGTCCAGCAGAATAAAACTAATAAATATTTTTTTCTTAACTCATTTTTGATCCATATTTGCACTAGGACAGGTTTTAATATTTGTGGCCATAAGATAAAAATATTTCTTCTAATTTGTATTAGTCACAGTCAGCTTAGAGCAGGGATGAGGGATCCTCTTATTTCCTCTTTTTATCTCTACATGTTGTCTCTATTCGCCACCTGATGTTTCCTGTTTTCTATCATGTCTCTTATAATTTTCTTAATTTGTTTCTTCTCTTTTGTATCTACTTTCTTCTCCTTGATTATATCTGCAGGCCGGAGGGAAGCATTACCACCCGAGTTGTGCCAGGTGTTCCCGCTGCCACATGATGTTTCAGGAAGGAGAGGAAATGTACCTAACAGGTAAGGAAACGGTTTGTTACTTATTGATAATGGGCAATACTGCTCTGAATTACACTGTTGTCAAGAAAATTTCAACATTCTTCCTGATTTGTACAGTTAATAGACATTATGATATAATCTATTAAATTAGATCTGCTCTGCAAAGATCCAGACGCCTATGTGTGATTCTGCAACTGATTGAGTGTTTTGACCTTAGCAAACACTCATTCATGTAATAGTTGCATGAAAATGTCTGCTGACTGGAAACAGGATCCAGCTTAAACGGGGCTTAAACATCCGCAGAACCTGTGTATACGTTTTGGATTTGTTCAGATTAATTTCTGCCTTAGTTATTGTAAGATTTGAAAGGAGCATCAAAAGATATTCACTATGATTTATGAGTGAGGCCCCCGTATTCAGACCCTGGTGGACCTCAGTTAACCCTGGTATAAAAGAAGTCACTCTTTTTGTCTTGTTAGAACACAGAGAAGAGACTCTGAGCACTCGTGACACTGGTTGAGTGAAAATCATTAATCTCTGCTTGGTAACGAAAAGTGACAAATAATTAGCAGAATTTCTTTTTTCTAATATTTTTCATTTTTTTCTCAAATCAGTTATTTGAGAATCTCAGTCCTTTAGAATGGCATCAAAAACTTAATTTATTTCAATTATCAAATTCAAGCCTGAAACGCATTCATTGAACTAAAACTAAAATATTAATAAAGACCAATAAAAACTTATTTTATTGCAGAAAAGTTATGTAATTTCCAGCATTGAACCAAATTTAATTGAAATACATCAATCAATACAAATACATAATGAAGCATTAGTGTACAATTGGTAGATTGATTTCACAATTACAATTTTGATTTGGTATTTTGTGCATTAAAGTGCATGAATATACCTTTCAGTATGTTGACATTTTTATGTGAAAGTATTTTCCTCTTAGTCTATTTGCTCAGAAAAGTGTGCAGAACGTTAGCAAATCAGAGTGAATACAGTGATTAGGTAAAAGGTAAATCATTCCATAGATGACTATTGATCTCACATGAATGAACGACAAAGTTGCACAAAAGCACATGTACACACTCCAACATTAGATCCTCAAGGACTGAAGTCAATTACCTTTTATCCTTCACTTGTGCTGCTGGCTTCATTAATCTGGCTTGTCTGTTGCGCCAGGATAATTCAGCCTCTGACTGCATTACAGGTCTTATTTGAATCCACCTGGAGTTTCTGCTGAAATAGAAGAATGTTTGATTCTTTGACTAAAAAAGCGTAACAGATTTTATCAGGTAGGAAAACTTTATGTAGGAAATGGACTTATAAAATGCTTTACTGGTCAGGAAGACCAGTGAAGCACTTTTACACCACGTTCATCCAGAGCACTCAGAAGCAGCACACATTTATACACTAATACACACCTGAACAGACACATTGAGGTTAAGTGAGCTGCCCTAGGGCACATCTATGTGTTGGGCCAAGAATCTGCAATGAAGATGTATCAAAAACAAGTTCCTTTCTTCCTGCTCAGCGGCAGATGGACCCTGCTCGCGATCAACTTTTGACAGTTAATGTTTTTTGCACAAATGTCACAAACATTGTAGTGACAAGCAGCTAAATGAAAATATAATTTTCTTGTAAGGACAAACAAAATATCTATGTTGTGAATGTTTATGCTTAATAGGGCTGTAGTAATACAATAATCTCACGATACAATACACGATATTCTGTCCACAATACGATGTATATTGCGATATTCAGCAAACTATACAATTCAATACAGTTTTTGCGATTTTCTGAAAGATTTTAGAGGGACAGAGTGATTTTTGTGACATTTTGTGACTGTTTTAGAGTTGGATTGAATTAATTTAACTGAGAACTGATTAAAAGCACCAACTACACAATACCTGGTCTGGTTGGACACAGACTTAAGGTCGACAGCTGGACAAAATGAATCAAAGAAGTGGTGAGAAAACATGTCTCTTTTAGTTGAAACAGTACAAACTGTAGCTTACATGCATTAGTAAAGTAAATAAAGTGAACCAAGTTCCTGCTCTGAATAGTTTGATACCTTTTAAACCTGAACATCTGAAGGAATCACTCTAAGCCTGATGACCTAATCACTGTCCCGGCAAAGCAGTGAGTGAGCAATGTGACATTTTGATGTTACGATACTTGCAGATGAATATTGATTTATTTATTTTTTTTCTAGGAAAGAAAATATTGATATATATTGCGATATCGATATTATTATACAGCCCTAATGCTTAATGGGTCTCTTTTGTGATAGAAGAAAGCAAAAAACTAGGAGATTGTGCATTTCTGGACTGGCGTTCTATTAACACTGACCTTATTATCAGTTGCAGTTTAAATCCAGTATGTTTCCTATTTTCTTAAGCAAGAGATGCATAAATAACACATTTCTCATTCCATTAGATTTAAAGAGGCATCAGCTCTTTTGAAGAAACTAATAAGCTTTAATTTAAATACGTATCATTTCAGTTTACAAATAATATGTAAACGATACCAAAATGGGGTAGAAGATGGTATACAGTTAAGTCACAAGAGGTGCAATACTCTGAGCTTTTTCAGATAAACCTGTCTGAAAACTTGCATTTAAACTCCAGAAAATAAACTGAACATCCAAAACAATTTGAAAATGAATAAGACCATTGTGCTTCCCAGATAAGCGGGATCGAAGCAGCTGGGATTAAATGTAGTGGAGTTTCTGTACCGTAACATGTGGCTGACACACACTCAGTCGCCACGCAGGTTGACACCTCCTGTTTCGCCTCATTGACATTCTGCTGGCCTCCCTCTGAGGCGGCAGTAAAACTAAGCATTTGCATATTGCACTTTAAGTCTGTTAGTGTGTCTAAGAATTGTACAGTATGTGTGTGTATCTGATTCAAAGCTGAAACTTTTGTGTGCGTGAATATGTGGATATATGTGTTGAAGTGTAGCTGTGGTTATCTGTGTGTGTGTTTTCTGCTCAGCTGCAGTGAGCTGCCCCAAGGTTACGTTCCTTCCTTTTGATTACTTCAGCCATGTCAGAGGACTGAACAATCACCCTCGTGAGACAAGTCTAATTAGGACACACACACACACACACACACACACACACACACACACACACACACACACACACACACACACACACACACACACACACGCCCTTGCAGTGAATCTTACCATGCATATCTGAAGTACTCAGTGGACAATAGGCACTATTTTTACTGCAAATAAATTTTACTAAATGACCCAGTAAATAGACCTAAACTTTGGATTATGAGAACGTAGATCGATTTCTACTTACCAATTGTGGAAACTGGAATGTTGCTTCCCTGCTGCGGTCAAATGAACAATGATTTGTCAGAGAAGTGACGGTTTAGGATGACAGTGACTGATCTGTGATTGCAAAAAACAATGTTTGTTTTTCACCCACTCATTTTTGCCTCTTGCAGAAATTGTCAGCATTTATTCTGAAAATTTTGACTTCCTGAAGTGCAGCTCACATTCCTGTCCAGTCCACATAACTGACAGCATCATTCAGCAAAATAAAAATAATCTTAACCTGATTTACATATCTCCTGGTTTATAAACAGAAATGCCAATGATGCTGCCTGAGTTTAACACTGGATATTCTCATCCAATCGTGTTTGAATATCTCTGAGAGTCGCACTGCTGGCTTCGCTGACTGTTTTCTCTTGTTTTGCATAAAGGTAGAAGGATCTAAATGCACCTGAGGCCTCATTGCATGATATCTCCCTGTAGGAAAACAAGCAGGCAGACAGTTTCCTGGTAAATGAAAGACTTTCTTTGTAAAAATGGAGATTCTTCTCATCCAGAAGATAAAAGGTTCTCAAGGCCACACATCTGCTTGGCAGCAGAGTGGAGAAATGTGGGAGGGATGGGGGTGCACTGAATCACCACGCATGGTTTCTGTCTGCAGTATTGATTTTGAGAGCAGGCTTGCGTGTGTGTGTACTTACATATTGCGAGTGTGCAGGTTAGATTTATGGTGTTGATGGTGACTGTATATCAGACTCAGGATCCGCTCAGAGTCCGTTCTGCCGGCCTGCGTTGCCCCCAGACCCGAGGAAATGATAAATACTGATGTGGGTGTGTTACTGCTTTCTGGTTTGTGTGTGTGTGTGTGTGTGTGTGTGTGTGTGTGTGTGTGTGTGTGTGTGTGTGTGTGTGTGTGTGTGTGTGTGTGTGCGCACGCGCGCAGGGCGGATGTATTAACATCATTATCACTATCAGATCCTCACGCATATAACATCCTGACATTAGTGGTTTATTGTTATGTATAATCTGTAATAGCCTCCATTCATTTCCTCTTTCCTCTGCTGCTCTTTCCACCGGTGTCTCCTCTGCTGCCTCTGCCTTCTTTCCCTCAGGTTCCACAGAGCTGCTGCTTTCAAAGAAAGAGTTTGTCAGATCTGTTTATATGTAATGCACCATGCTGAATTAGAAACTGCAAAAATCACTTGTGTTTATAACGATTACTTGTGTCAGCTTGGAGTAAATGATGGACATGAGTTTGTGATTCAACAGAAGATCAATCTCAGAAAGTCAAGTTGGCTGAGTTTCAGTTGCAAGTTGGAAAGCCAGTGGAAGTTTGGAAGTTGATTAATATAATAGAATGCAAGCGATCATTGTAATGATCAGCAGGGGCTGTAGTAGTTCACTTAAGTCCTGGTTTGTTATGGGCCTTGGTTTTAAAGTCACATTTGGGTACGCTTTAGTCAAGACAAACAAACAAAAGTATCTAAATATCTGTTTTATTTTATGCAACAGTGAGCAATCATTGTTAAAAGTGGCTGTAGTAGAATTGACTGGAAATTTGATTTAATTTTGTCAATAATCTGCCAAAAATCTAGTGGGAAACTCCCACAAGATGGTTGGATGGAGTCACCTCAATGTTGTCATTGTGTGGTTACCTGGTGCTTTGGCCAAGCTACTAAACTCATCACTAAACTCATCATGTTGCAAATCCATTCTGCTAAGCTTTGCTTAGGTCCAACTTTCTGTCTCCACCATAACTGCAGCTCCATAAGAAACCATAATGTTTATAAATAGATCTTAGTGTTGGGTGGGGTCCTCATATTCTTAGAGTTCCACATTTTAGTTTAGCACATGAACATCCTGGGCAGGAGAAACACTTATTTTTTTAACCTCTTTTTTTTATGGGATCAACTTTGCTAACATTTTCTACACATGGAAAAAAGGAGCAATAATAATATGATAGACATATCAAAACATATAAACAGTTTGTGAGCAGTGTAAAAAAAACAACTATCACTATCAATGTTATGACTCATTATGATTAATTCCAATACCTTTACTAGACAAGACCAGAGGAATTCGTTCTCTCTCTGAGCTACAATAAAAGCATAATTATTTGCTTGCAGTTCTGGTTTGGGAGTTCTTGGAACTTGTTTTTGATGCATCTTCATTGCTGAGAAACTTGAAGTGAGCTTTGTCAGTTCATTGCACGATGGGAAGGTTTCTATGTGAGGATTTTATATTGAAGCACTAAACTTTTGAAGTAGGAAATCTTTCTGTCAGAAGTAACTTGCTACTTCTTTTCCTCAGGTTCCACTTTGAGTTAAAGAAGAAATTCATTTTTGGGAGAATGTGGCCTTTGCTTGTACAAGACTATTTGTGAAAACTATAAAAGTGTGGTTTCAAATTTTACAAAAAATGTTAACATTTTGTGTATGTTTTTTCTGAGCTGGATGTTACATTTAGCCAATAGTAGCATTAGTTTCCATTCTAAATCAAAGTAGAAAAAGAATTCCTGATTTGATGAAGAATCAATGAAGAATTAAACAGATTAACGTGGGTTAACAAAATGAAATTCTGTCCAAACCAAGTTACACTGATTTGTGCATATGTAGCTATATATAGATAAAGATTATTTTCCTCTTTGTCTGTGTGCAAGTGAACCAAAAGAGCTACAAGCTCTGTTTTTAGACCAGACCAGCTGCCTCCAAAAGCCATAGAGCCTGTCGTCATCATGTGTGTGTGTATGATGATTGATGTTGATGCACTTGAGAGAGAGACAGAGGCTGATCTGCTCCTTATATGATCCCATAAAGCTGCATGGCTGTTGCCCACACACAATATACAAAGCTGGCTGAGGTAGAATTGTGTGTTTCTGTGTCTGTAGGTTCGGAGGTTTGGCACCCGATGTGTAAAGAAGCAGCTCGGCTGGAGAGAAAACTTAGGGTGAGTGATGCTCTAAATACCTGTAGACTCCTGCACTTCCTCTCTCTGATTTTCTCTAGATAAATGTGTTATTGCTTTATAAGCCACAAACCAATAATAACCAATAATAACCTAATACTAATAGCAAAAACACTGAATCCTGAAATATATCCTAATAATTATGTGTTGCTCGGACAAAAGAGTTGCTTGCATTGCTGTGAATTAACAGAGGTCACTAATATAAGTTACATATATTTACAAAAGGGTCAGCAGAAATATACATACTTTACAAAACAAACTTAAACCAAAATGAGAAAAGGTAATGAAGGATTTAAAGAAGCCATGTAACATTGTAGTTAAATTCTGGGCCATACGCTAAACTCAAAACTAAACTAATTAATCAAAGCTGAAAACAAGACTACTGGTTTTTCCCAGTCCAATTAACAACTGAAGGAAATTAGAAAATAACAAATCAACATGAATCAGAAGCTAGTGGTAAGGAGGGACCCCTCCGCTGCTCCCTCTTGTACAATGTTGACACACATTTACTGGTTGGAGAGAAAGAGAAATTACAGATTCTGTGTTTAATGAGGAGAGATAAACAGCAGGAGTCTAATGGTACATAAGAATCACTGTATTATGTGCCCTGATGTTGAAGATCTGTAGGACGGAGCAGAATGCCTTACTTAGGTTACAACTGCACTGTTCAAATAATATTTAAAAAATTATACCCCTGTTTTAGGGGTTGAACGACTACATATTTTTTAAGGTCGACTACATCATGACAATAGTCGAGTCGATGTCGACTAGTCGCGGTGACATCATAGTGACGTAAGCGCAAAAAACTTCACAACGACTTAGAGGCTTCATCAGCTATTTTTACTGCAAATATTTACACTCCCTCCTCTTCCCCCGCTTTTACTAAGTCTAAACAGATGTTTCTTCGTGAGCAGCGGTGAAAAGTTCGTTGCACAAAGTCGGGTTTGACTTTTTTTTCCCAAACACCGGCTGATACTGATGATCTCTGGATAGCTGCTCGTATAGGAGTCAGATTATCACACTGACCACATGGTGCTTTTGGAGCATCACAAACCAAACTTATTATGAACGGATCCCGTTTGGCTACAGTTGAATTCAGCGGAGCCTCCCG